>PVKS010023587.1:0-20384 GCA_004027875.1 Aplodontia rufa | reverse complement strand
TGAGGCATTTGGATTGTTTAAGCACTGAGGAATGATTACAGGTTTTTTTTTTTAAAGAGAGGGACAGTGAGAGAGAGAGAGAGAATCAATTATTTAATTTTTCACGTGGCTTTTGTTGCTCTGAGACTTCATTGTGTACGTGGTGCTGGGGTTCCAACTTGCGTGCTTGTGCATGCCAGGCAAACGCCTTAAGTGTGAGCCACCGCTCCAGCCCAGGATAACAGGTTTTTAAGGAAGGGACTGATGGGTTAACTGTATATATTCTAAGAGAGCAGCAATGGAAAATATTTGTTGGCAAAAGTAAAGGCTGGGGTCAGGAACAGCATGAAGAGAGAAGAGATGAGGAAGGCCTGCAGAAGGCTGGGGTAGCCAGGCTGCAAGGAGTGAACTTCCCAGATGGGGAGGATTTTCTGTGTTCGATGCCCCTGGGATCACGAGTCTGCAAACTGGGGCCGGTGAACCAGATCTGTTCTATTGTCTATTTTTGTAAATAACATTTTATTTGGAAATAGCCATACCCATTCTTCTATGTGTTGTCTATGGCTGCTTTGGTGTGACGGCGGTTATGTGGTCTGCAAAGCCTAAAATGTTTGTTACCTGGATCTTCACAGAAAGGTTGCTGAGCTCTGATCAAGATGAATAATGTTCGCACATCTTACATACAGGTCTTAGATGCTCAGATCATTACCATCTTAAGAGAGAGCAGGGTTTATCCTTATCCTCTGGGAAGGCTGATTGGGAGCGGGGGACTGTGTGGCCCTCAAGAGACTTTCTCTACCTCTGCAGACCCACCAGGCTGCACTTTCAGCAAACTGCCTCCTTGTTCTCAGAGCTGCTCACAGCGCAGTCTCCTTCAAGAGACTTCAAAAGGCAAGGCTTTCAGCAAAAAAAGGAGAAAGCAGTGACATGACACCCTTTCAGAACACTGAGAGGGCCTTTTACCCTCACATGCCCATGGGGACCTGTCTCCAATAGTCTCAGAGTGGGAACCTCATGTGTTCATCAGATGGTCTTTTACCTGCATCCTTGTTGCTAGGATACGTGTCATCTGATTGATACTTCCAAGATTCTGGTTGAAACCTCTTTGTTTCCTTAGCCTTAAGGATATGTCAGGTGTCTTGTTTTAAATTGAATCCGTGGACGCGTCACATAAAATGGGTTGACATTTTCAACAAGTTAAAAATTCACCAAAACATCATTCCTCCATTCGTAATAGTGACACAGACTTTCCATTTTGGCAAATGGCCGTACTTCAAGGTACTGGGTAAAATGGGAGTTTCCTTGCTGACTTTTCTCAGCTTGTTTTTCCCCTTGACCTACCCGCTTGAAAATCATTGCTTGCCTATAAATAGCTCCTACTTATTTCTAAAGTCAAGAGTTTGTTTGTAGGTTGTTTACTGGGATGTCATCAGCCAAACTGCAGAGTCAGGCTGCTCAGGGGAAAATTAATTTCCTTTTGAAAATTGCAGTTCTGAAAGCTGTACATATTTTATCTCCATCATCAATAGGAACCAAAGTACATGTAGCCTCATGCTGAGTGCTATACCAGCAAGCTAAATAAAAATGATCCCACTCTTGCAGCTGAAAATAGGTACCATTGGTGTGAACTGACCCCAATGTGGCACACACAAAATTAGTTTTCAGGATTTCTGAGCCATCAACCTTCAATAAGAAGCCTGGATGACCGCCAGTCAGGAGATGCAAGCCATATGTATTAAGATCTCTTTGAACAGAGGAAAGAAGCAGTAGTTTCAAATAAGTTCCAAATTGAAGATGACAGGGCAGATACTTCAATTTACGGCAATGATTTGCAAATGAGATACACAGGCAATTCTAGGTATTGTGCTTCAGAGTATATCACCTAGGGCACTGATTCTCTGTAGGGTGATTTTTCCCTCCTAACCCCCACAACAGCAGTAGATGACATTTGGGAATGTTTGTAGACATTCTTTGTTGTCATGCCTGGGAAGGGGATGCTATTGGTATCTGGTGGGTGGAAGCCAAAGATGTTGCAAGATATCCTACAATGCATAGAGGAGTTCCCCATGATAGAATGATCCTGTCCCAAATACGAGTAGTGCAAAGGTTGAAGAACTCTGTCCTTAGGGATTTAATTCTGTAATGGAGGTTAATGATCCCCTGGAGCAGTATCCAAGTGGAGAGGTACATTACATAAGTGTTTGTAGTTAAGTATCAGTTATTGCAGGAGTTTGTTATTTGCCTGTAATATCCAGGCCTATGGAATGCATACACACGTGGGTCTTACTTAGTGGAAGATGAGACTTCAGGAGTTCCCAGGGTGATAGACAGGAAACCTGTGGGGAGCTGGAGTGGGCCTACGCTTTCCATGTGAGGAGTATAGGATGAGAGTTGGTTTTGGCATGAACTAAAGAGGACAATAGGAAGAAAGCAATCCTGTGATGGGGGAGACCGAACTGGACACTTGGTGGCAGATGGAATTTCTTGCAAGTACCTAGATGCCTCCCTGTACTCTGGCCTATGCCCTCACTGTCTCTCACAACATAGCACTCCTGGGTTGGGGAAGAAGGATTTCCATCCCTCCTGGTATTCCCTCTCATCTCCTCTTCTTTCCAGTTCCATAAGAACTACAAAAAACAGCAAAATACTGTCCCCTGTGAAATCCCTGGGCAGTTCCCAGCAAGGGAAGGGTATCTGGGGAAATGAGATCCTACACAGGGATGAAGTCATTTTGCAAAATTATACAACCTTGACAAAACCATTCCAGTTAAAATCTAGACCGTATGACCTTGACCTATCATCAATATCCTTATTTAATATTTGCTTAGGGATTCTAGAGAATGTAGTAATATTTTTTTAAAAATCAGAACAATTTGTATGAATTTTAGAAAAGAAGAAATAAATAATTCTGGATTTTCAGTTGTATACCTAGAAAAGCAGTATCTAGTAAAAAAAAATACTAGAATAAAAAGAATTTTGTAAGTGATTAGAATATAAACATATACAAAACAATAATTTCCCCCTCTTGTTCCACATGCATCTAAAATGAAGAGAGAAAATATTCCTTTCATATTAGCCATGACAAATATAAAAGATTTATAAAGATATATTTTGTTTTTGAATATGACAGCTAAGATTTGTAAATAAATTTCCCTAAAATACAATATAAAATTTTAAACAAACTTTAAAGAGAATCTCAGTAGATTATTCCCTTTGGAATTGTATAAAAATAATCTTAAATATCATATACAAGGACAAATGTCCAAGAATAGCTAGAAAATTGTGACTACAAAGAAAGGAAGGTCTTAAAATGGGTGGATTTGCTTTACTGGATAGCAAAACAATCTTGATCACTATTGTATGATGTTGTCATAAGAATAGAGAGATAGACCAGAAGAAAGGAATAATGACACTGGAGAAAAATCTTCACATATGTGAGGACTGAAAATACTACAAAGGTATTTCAAGGGGAAATGAGGGCTCTTTAAAGAAATGGTGTTTGCACAGCTGTTTTCTCATCTGGATAGAGATAAAATTAGAACTATCTCAGAACATATTTAAAAATCAATTTCAGATTGTTTAAAGATGTAAGTGCAAAAAATAATAAAACAAAGTGCAATAAAAGGTAGAAAACCTTACTAATGTCTTTTCTTAACTAAGACAGGAAAACCTATAAAAGATGCACGTATGTGTGGGCACACACACACACACACACACAAACATAAATACACACAAAATACAGTGAAGTCAGAGGAGACCATAAATAATATCAAGAAATAAATGGTGCATATGGAAATACACAGTTTTACTGTCCAAATCAGACCAACATTTTATATATAAGATAAACCAATAAACCATAAACCAATAACTAGTAAGGATAAAGACAAACCGTCCAGTAAAAATAAGGCAAAGGATATCGAAAAGAAATTCACCAGGGAAAAAATAAAAACAGTGACAGATATCTGAAGATATGCTGCTGCTCACTAGTAGTCAGGGAAATGCACATTTCGAAGTGACAATGAACTTCATTCTATTCAGATTGAAAATAATTTCAGGAACCAAAATGCATATTCCTTTGAACTAGTATATTAGTCTACTTTATTTCATTATAATAAAATAGTGGAGCTAATTAACTTAAAAAGAGAAAAAGGCTTAGTGTGGGTCACAGTTTTGGAGTTTCCAGTCCATGAGCAAATGGCCCCTGTATTTTGGGCCTGTGGTGAGGCAGCCTATGGTGGGAGCATGAGACAGAATAAATCTGCTTACAAAATGAGCCAAGGAGCAAAGAGAAGGAGGAAGGAGCTCAGATTCCACAATCCCCTTCATCAGCACACTCCTAAAGGCTCCACCTCCCCAAATTTTGACTACCTCCCAATAACATCATACCAGGGGCCAAGGTTTTAACTCAAGGACCTTCAGGGTATATTTGAGATCCAAGCTACAGTAACCAAAAGGTTCTAGGACCCTAATAAAGCACAAGTGAAAAGAAATCAGTCAATAAATACCCATGGAAATAAATAAAATTCCAAAATGTGAAGCTCTGTCTATACATCCTATTGAAGCCTTATTGGTAAAGCAAAACAAATCTGGAGATTTGTCCATCAAGAGGGGAATGGAAAAAAAATTACAGGCTTACCCACATCATAATATTTTGTGCAATCTTCAAAAGAATAATTTATGACAATTGCATTTGATTTGGGGGAATTTCTATCAGTTGTTGTTGAGTGAGAAACATTGCTGAGAAGTTTTGCATATGCTTTCTCTGATTGTTAAATAAGCAAGAAATACTCTGGGTGTGTACAAGTATCCATGTGATAGGGAGAAAAGAACACAGAAGGCTTCTTTGCTGGATTTTTAGCACTATGGGGGGTAGGAGGTGGGGAGGCCAGCCAAAAAGGAAAAAAGAGAACATTGCAATACTCCCTCCATATGTGACATAAATCAATTTTTAATTTTTCTAAAATTAATATCTTTTATGTGCTTTAATATGTGTATATCTGTAAGTGTACCAAAATTAACTGGCTGAAAAAAAGAGAAATTAACATAAATAATGTTTTTCAAAGTATGCTAATGCTTTCATGAATTCATACAGCAGTTTTCTTTCAAAGAATTCTTAATGCTTTGATGTCTACCACACATTTCATCTTCTCAGCTTTCCTGGGAGCTGTGACCTTTAAATGCCAAACCCGACAGGGCTCTCTGCCTGGCTCCAGTGATGGACATCTGGATTCAGATGCCTGGAACAGACCCCTTTTTTTTCTTTGTGTGACAGTATGTCGGGAGCTGGACTTTGCTGCTGGGTTATGCCCATGGCAGGGCTCTGGTCTTCTTCAACCTCTTTGTAATTTGCCTACTTTTCCAGGAACAATTTACCCTCTTAGATGAAAGAGAGAGCTTCAAGACTTCCCCTGGCTGCAGGTTCTGGGGCCCTAATAAAGCACAAGTGAAAAGAGATCAGTCAAGAAATACCCAACTAATGACTCTCAGGACTGACATAGCATGAGAGAACTAGTTTTACTAAGCAGATGGCTCTCAATGTTCCCTGCCTCCTGGGTTTCAAACCCTGTTACAGTTTCCTCCTTCAAGGGTTGATCAGTGTAATCAACAGAGCACAAAAGATGTGCTGGTATGTCATTTTCAAGGTGAAGTTATAAAATTCTGTGGCTTCTGCCTTGGGCTTTCTAATCTCTCTTGAATCACTCATGCTGCCAAGTTGTGAGGATACCCAGGCAGGTTTTGGACAGGCCTATGTGCAGAAGCAGTGAGTCTGCCAACAACTGTGGGAGTGAGCTTGAAAGTACACCCTTTACCCATCAAGTCTCAGATGACTGAGCTTTAACTGACAGCCGGACTGCTAACTCATGAGAGATTCACAGCCAGAACCACCTGCTGAGCTGCTCTTGCATTCCTGACCTATAAAAGCTGTGAGATAAGAAGTATTTGTTGTTTTAAGGATAACTTATTATTTAGCAATAGGTATTTGTTTCTAGTTCTTTATCTTTCTCTCCATCAGTGACCTTTGCTATATTATATTGAAGATTTTCCTGTTAGAGTTTGAATATCTATTCCTGCACCATGATGTTCAACTTGGTCATGTAACTTGCTTTGGCCCACGAAATATGGTCAAAAATAACAATTTGTCTTTCTAGCTGTCTAGACCTTAAGCTGTATCACATGCTTCCTAAACTCACCTTTCTGAGAGCTTCCATCCTCCACGAGGAAGAGCTGGATGCTACTGCCTGGGTGGCCATTGCTCCTTCAGCCTGGGCCTCAGAAGAAGCACGCAATATTGGAGCCACTCCAACCAAACTGCAGACTGAGCACCTGAGAATGCATTATTGTTGTTTCAAGTCACTGAGTTTAAGGCATGAGCAGTGACAGGAGAGGGGAAGATTTAACTTTAAGACTTTCTTCTGAAATGACTTGACTTGTTTGCCAGAAGAATGTGTGGGAGTGAACGTCTCTCACTGCAGACTTAGGCCTGCAAGCCTACAGTTTGGGAGAGTTGGACTAACTTGATTAAATCTCCAAGGAGATTCCATCGTTTAGTCCTCCTGGATCTATGGAAGAAATACAAGTTACTTCACAAGATGTTGGGCAAGTCCAATGCTCAACTGCCTGTCAGGGTCTTTGTGAGCCTTAAGTGGGTGTTCGAGGGTCCATCCTGCTTTCCTTTTGAATAATAGATAATTAAATAATTTATCTTCCTCTCCTGGACCTCACTCCAGTCATTTCCTCTAAAGTTAGGAGAGTTGGGTCAGTTTTGGGTTTCTCAGATAGGAGAACTTTAAGGTGAAGATCATTGGCTGCCCATGGGAAATGGTCAGAGTAGGGCCAAAGGCTCCTGAGAAGCCTTTACTTATTTCTACAACTATAACAGAATAAAGATGAATATTCCAGGCAGGACAGGCTTAGGAGACTTTCCACCTCACTCTGGAGTAATATGTTTGACAAATAAAATGGGGTCCATCTGGTATTTTCTATACATTTACATATTAGGTAGGAGGAGTCTTACATTGTTGCCTAAGAGCGAGAGACGCCATAGGATGATTATGATTATGATGTGTGTTTCTGGAAAGTGGCTGTATGCTAAATTAGGCCTAATAAACACTTGCTGATATGCAATATTCCCAGAATGAGATTGGCTAGTCCTTGTCTGTCTGACAGAACTACAGGGGCACATTCATGGTGGTGAAGATGGAGTCCGGGAAATTAGTAAATGGATCAAGGGTGTCTAAATATGAAAGACAGAGCCATGGGAGAGAGAGAGAGAGTATTACCAACCAAGGGTTGGTGACTTGTGATCAAGATTCAGGCCAGCTTGTGATGTAGCAAAGGGCAATTCATGGACTTGGTGTCTCAGCATCATCAAATTGAAAAAAACTATTTCCCTACAGAAATTCCCCATCAGATCTGTTAGGGGAAATAATGGCATGTACAGAGAATTTAAAGACTTCTAAAACTGGAGGGCAGCTAAAAGATCATTTCCTCTAAATTAGGAGAGTATATTTTTTGCTGTGGGCCTCTTTGGTACATAAACTCGGAAGCCTGGGACTAAAGAGATTAGGAACAATATTTTTGGTGTCGTGTGAGGTGACAGGTCTTAAACTGGTGGCAAGATTCAGAATTTCTATCATCCAGGAGACTGATATGACTTGAACAGGAGTTTGAGAAAGCAAGAGATTGAGTAAAAAGGGCTGTTGTGAAACCACAACCACCTGTTACCTTGAATGTCACAGGAAAGATGGCTTTGCAGTAATCTTTGGAAACAGGGCCGTTAAGTCAACAAGGGCTGCCAGAGTCCATGATGGCTAAGGCCTCCTCAAGTCATGAGCACACCAGGCTTGGTGATAAGGAACCAAGCTCTGTTAGTGCTGGGGTGTGGTTGCTCTGAGAGCTAAACATAGCATGTCTACTCACAAACCACAGTACAACATTGGGAGTTAGAAGTATTTTTTTTTTTCTGTTGCATTACTTGTGTTGATCCTGGGGCTCTGCCAGCAGGCATTTCACAGTAAGTGAAAGTAGGAAAAGTCCTCTGGAAGATTCTCACTTGGGGGATGAGGAGTGATGTGAGAAAGACACAGTGGCTGCCCCAAATCATCCAACTAGTTGTGGAGCTGAAGCCCAGCATCAGCTTTCCTCCTCCTCCTCCTCCTTCTTCTTCTGAGACAAAGAGAGTGACAGAGAGAAAGAAAGAATCAGTTTTATTTGGTTTTAGTTTCTCTGATACTTAGTTGTGTATGTGGTGCTGAGGATCAAACCAGGTCCTTGTGTGTGCCAGACAAACGCTCTGCGCTGAGCCACCTCTCCAGCTCTCCGGCAAACCACAAACCAGCTCTTCTCACACCATCACTGAATTATTTCCAGTGTTTTAATATTTTTGTTCTTCTTAATTCTTGACATCAATCTTGCCCCTTCAAGAGAAGTAGATAAACCTGCTCCCACCTTCCTAAATCCCTCCCAAGGGCTCTCTTACTCCTGGCAGAGGGATTGTACATCTTCTTAGGCTTCTCTTCTATGTACCTAACTGTGCCTAACTAACCTTTCTCCTCCACACTTTCCCTTCCCCCTAATCTTCCACAGTAGCAGAAAATATCCCACACCATATTTTATGTCATCCTTTTCACGGAATATTGGGATTTAACTGGCTCCTTCTAATATTAGAACCCAAGGGGCGATTAATGGTAGAAAGGAGGCACTAAACGCAACAAGTTGATTTTTGGGGGGATCCTGAACATCATATATCACAGCTGGCTGCTTTCCTTGTCTATGCCTAGCTGACCTTGGACACCACCAACTTGTCTTAAAGGTGACTTGTTTGGGGCATACTTTGATATAAAGTAAAATGAGTAGTATTATGGTTACAGTCCATTCTGTGAAATACTAAGCTAAATAGTGGAGATAGAGATAGACAATCATTGATTCTATGGCTAAATGGTAGTTGACCAATGCCAAAGTGTCAAGAAAGTTAGAAGATAGTTTTTAATATCTTACTATTACTTTGCAAACATCTACTGGTTAATGGGGCTTGATAACCTCTCTGCAAAGCAAAATTATATGTTACTTTTGTAGGTTAAGACAAGAGAGAATAATAACTCAACACTTCTAATATCATCTTTTGTGACCTTGGACAAGTCAATTTCTTTTCATTTACTCTTTTTATCTCATTGTCTGTAGGTAGGGCCAATACCACATGTCATAGAGATGACTATTTTATATTACATGGCCCTGTCCTGTATTTATTTCTACACACGTTTGAAAGTATTTATAAAACTAGTTGAGGACAGCTGGGTTTTTATTGTTGTTCTTGAGCTCTTTTGTAGAATCTGTGCCTTTTTGTCCGTATGTGAATAAATGCTGTAAATTTTGCAATACAAAAAAATTAAGCCCTTTAAATTTAAGTATCCATAAATAACTCTCCTAAATATTCTATACATTTTTTAAACTTCCAGATAAAATTGTGTGTATTTACTATGCACATGTTGTTTTGAAATATATACATTATGGAATGATTAAATTTAGCTAACTAACATATTACCTACCACCCTGGATCCTCATAAATAACAATTCTACTTTTTACTTTTATGAGATCAACCTTTTTAGCATTTGCACTTGAGTGAGACTGTGCAATATTCATCTTTCCCTGCCTAGATTATTGCATTAACATAATGACCTCCAGCTTCATCCATGTTGTATATGACAGGGTTTTATTATTTTTCACGGAGTAATAGTAGTCCATTAGGTATGCATGCCATATTTTCTTTGTCTACTCATCCACTGATGAATATTTGGGTTGATTATCCAACTTGATTCTTGAAATAATGCTACAGTAAGTAGGGGAGTCTTTGATATATTGTTTTTATTCCTGTGGATATATATCCAGTGGCAGGATTGTGAGATTATATATTAGTTTTATTTTGAATTTTTTGAGGAAACCCCCTACTGCTTTAATGATTGTGCTAACATACGTTTACACCAACAGTGTGTGAGGGTGTCTTTTCCTCTACATCCTTGCCAACACTTGTTGACTTTTATCTTTTTGATAAAAGCCATTCTAACAGGTGACAACCTCCCTTAAATATTTAAGTCATTGTATTGATTATCAAGTTCCATAAAAGTATTACATAATGATCAACCACAAAACCTCAAAGGCATACAGTGATGATGTTTTCGGGAGTTAGGGGCTACTGTGATCTAGATGTGAACCCCAATTCTACTCATCAGTTGGCTTCTATGAAGTCCTATTGGTTGGCAGACCATGGTGGTGCTTTGGATTTTCAGACACAAGTGAACATACAGTAAATCTTAAAAACTTCAATTATTTCTCCTTCTCCGATGCACAATCGCCTTGAACAATGACCATAGGTCTCTGGGGAAAGCTAAGAGGAAAAGTTACAGTATAATTAGTTTTCATCTGTGCAGCAGAGGTTTTACCCAAGGGGATCCAGCCTCTTCATTTAAGTGGTTCTAGGTGTGTGAACTGGCTAGTCTGGCAATTGGTTGTTAGATTTCTGTTGATTTAAACTGGCAAAATGTTCAATTCATTTGACGTTCATTGTGTTCCCCTTGAGTGTCACTTTGAATCTTGACCTCTTGATTCAACTGGGACTTGAGACTAAAGGAAGATCAGAAGTTTCTTGCAAGGCAGAACACCTCAGGGGAAGTGACTATAGGCTTTTTAGACAAGAGGATATGAACCTATTTTTCTTGGCAATGGAGACTTAATAGATTGTGTAGGGTTTTGAGTTGCCCAGCTTCACTGGAATTTACACATATGTCCCCATCCCAATATTCAGGGCTGTATTCTTTATCAGTCAATATCTTAATTGTAGGAGAACCTATAGGTTAAGAGGTCAGTTTGAATTATAATCCAGCTACCTGCAGGACTAAATTATAGGCATGGCTTTTGAAAATCATGACCCTCAGGTTGCAGGAGATAAAGATTTATATTAAGGTAGTCTTATATTTTAGGCTCCCTGTGATGATCTGAAGCTGCACATTTAAAACTTTGAGGTCATAATTTTTATTCTCTAAGACTTCATGTACATTTAGAAGCAACAACCAAACTACTTCCAGTATTACTTTTGTATTAGTTGGGATCAATCAGAAAATTAAAAATCAGTATGAATAATTATACTTCATCTTATTATAAGGAATTTCTTACAGAAATTTGATCTTATGCTATTCTGGGAGTTCTTAAACAGTTTATGTGCAGGTAAGTATGCGCACACACATATACAATACAGATATATGTTGCATACACATATTTTACATGTATATATAATATATACTATTGCATACACACGCAAATCAAATGCATAAAAAAATGTAGTTTCTGGACAAGAGTAGGCTAAGATAGCCTGAAACTCTTCCCCCTACAGATTCTGAGAAAAGCCAAATAAAGAGTTTAAAATTCTTTGAAATGTATAGCTGAGCCTGCAAGAAAAAAAGGGAAATACCTAGATCCCTGAAATGAAGAGGGAACTGAAAACCAGGTCGTGAGTTTGTGAACTGAAACAGCCGCTGCCCTGGAGTGAGTATTATGGAATCAGCAACCAGAGGCTTAGGGTTTAAGAACCACAGTATTGAGATAAGGAGCTAGAATTTCCATGAGGTGAGCAGTGAATGTGTGGTTACTGTAGAAGCCAAGACATTCGGAGATTAATGCTGTACCCTCAGTGAAGTGGAGAGGGGGAAGAAAGAAAAAGAGAGAGGAGGAAAGGAAGGAAAGAAAAAACAAAAACCTAAACAATGCCCAAAGATATGAAAAAGAAACCTGTTTAGTGAATAAAATAATAATAATAATAATCCAAACTTGAGAAAATGAAACCACAGTCCTGTGATTTGTATGGGCTTGGTACCCAAATTTATATTGTCTATGTGGTTTAGTATCCAAAATGCATAATTAGTGGTAAACTTAGTGATGAATTGATAAGCAGTGGTATAAACAATAATAAGAGTAATAGTACCAACAAAATAATGACTATTTGGGGATGTAATTTCAAGGTAGAATTAAAATAGAAGAAAATTTTTACATGTAGTATAGAAAATGATTTGCTGAATTTGAAAGTTTTAATTTTGATTTATTATTTACAAGGGAGTTAGAAATGTTGCTTAAATTGATATTTTTGTTGATTAATTATGTTTGTCAAACTTTAGGAGCAATTTCAAAATACATAGAAAATATAACTTGAAAAACCAGAAGAAAGAAAAAAAAAGGAAATGGAAACAGGATAAATCCAAAGAAAGTTAAAGAAAAAAGAAAATAGGAGTGGCAAAAAGGTAAAGAAGAGGTACAAAATAAAATTACATAAATACAGCAAAATAAATATATCAGTAACAACTATAAATATAAATGGGCTCTCACTGGTTGAATGGATCGAAAAGCTCTGGTATGTATATCCAGTGGAGTTCTACTCAGCTATTAAAAACAATGACACTGCATCTATTGAAGGTAAATGGATGGCACTGGACGAAATCATGCTGAGCGAAGTCAGCCAAACCCAGAGAATCAAGGGCTGAATGGTTTCCCTCATTTGTGGAGGCTGGACCTAAACCCAGGCTTGGGAGTAAAGTAGACAAACGCATGTATTAGATCCATAGAACAAAAATGCAAAATGTTAATATTTATGAGATACAGTTGCAAGATACTGCATAAGATATTTGGACAAGCTATGCTGCATGCCTGTACAAAACGTAAATGTTTAATCCTATTGTCAAATATTTTGAAGAATAACAAGGGATGACAGGAAGGGAGGAAAAGGGGAAATGTTGGGACTGAGATAAAGCAAGGTCCATTCCAAGCAATGTAAATGTCACTGTATATACTGTAGCTATATATATATATATATATATATATATATATATATATATATATATATATTCTTCATAGGTATAAGAATTAAGTCATTTTATTTGGGTTTTTAAGGAACAATATAGGACCCAGAAGAAAGGTGAGGGATCAGGGGACAGGAGGAGGGAGATAGAGGGGTAGCAGGGGGGATATTGAAGAAATTGTATTGCTGATTTGTGTGCATCTTGGAATATGTGACAACTAGTCCCATCATTATGTAAAACTATAATGCACTAGTAAAAATATATAAATGGGCTAAATTCATGAGTTGCAATACAGAGACTTGGATGGCAATAAGAGAAAAACATAATGTTATAATTTGGTGATAAATAACTTCAAAATACATAAGTGATGTATAACATCACAAAAAGCTGAAAATAATGGTAAAAGAGATAACACCAATGCAAATAAATCTGGTAATCTCACATAAATATCAAACAAAACGGGCTTAAAATGAAAATATTAGTATAGAGGAAGATAATCATTATACAGCAATAAATAGGAACAATTTTTGAAGAAAAATTATAATTCTGAGCCAGCAAATATGTAGCAACACAGTCTCAAAGTATACAATCCCCAAACTACAGAACTCTAAGGTGAAATTAGCAAATTAGCAACCAGTTGGAAATTTTTTTTGCATATACTGCTTAAAAACTGATAGATCCAGAAGACAACAAACACGTAGTGGAATAGAAATTTTGACTAATCCAGCTAGAACGGTATGTTATTATGGATATTTGTAAAATACATCTGTTAGAAAATATGTATTTATTTTAAGGGTAAAATAAACAAACATAAATAAAACAAAGAAAACATTTACCATAGTTGACCACATGGGTTGAATCAGTCTGTGGTAGATTTCAGGGATCAATCATTTTTAAATGTCCCTCCAAGCAATTCTAATGCGTAGTCAGAGCTGAAAACCACTGTATTATAGCAACAAAAAAATGGATGAGTATATATTCAAAAGAATGAAACTGGACCCTGTTTATCACCACGGCATGAAACGACTAGAAGAAAACAGGAAAAGAACTCCAAGACATTGGTACAGACAATGATATTTTAGATAAAATCCCTTAAGCACAGGCAATGAAAGCAGAAATAGACAAATTGGATTATATCTAGCTAAAAAGCATTTTTAAGATAGAGGGACAGAGAGAGAGAGAGAAAAAGAGAGAATCAATTTTCTTTTATTTTTCATGTGCCTTTCATTGCTCCTACGGTTTGTTGCATGTGCGGTGCTGGAGTTTGAACCTGAATTTTTGTGCATGCGAGGCAAGTACTGTAACTGCCAAGCCACTGCTCCAGCTCCACTAAAAAGCTTTTGTGCAGCAAAAAATAATCCACAGAGTGAAGAAACATCCTACAGAATGGGCAAACATATTATAAACTATTAATTTGACAATGGATTAATATCTAGATATATAAGAAACTCAAAAAATTCAGCACTAATTCCTCCAAAGCAATCAGACTTAAAATGAGCAAAGGATCTGCATAGATATTTCTCAAAAAAAATACAAATAGCCAACAAGTATATGAAAATGTGATCAAAAGAACCAAGATATAGAAACAACCTGAATGCCCATCAGTGGATGACTGGATAAGAAAAATGTGGCATTTATATACAATGGAATCTTGTTCAGCAATAAAAAAAGAGTGAAATCCTCTCCTGTGCAACAACATGGAATAAAATGGAGGACATTGTGTTAAATGAAAGAAAGTTGGCTTGGAAAGACAAGTATCACACATTCTCAATCACATGTGGAAGATGAAAACACTGATTTCATAGGATAGAGTAGATTAGCGGTCATTAGAGTCTAGGAATGATGGATGGGAGGGGCAGAGGAAGACTGCCTTACAGGTACCAAAGTACAGTTGTATAAGAGGAACAAGACCTAATGGTCGGTGGCACAGTAGGGTGATTGTAGTTCACAACTATTTATTATGTTTCTTACAAAGAACTAGAAGAGAGGAAATTACAACTTCCCAAAGCAAAGAAATGATAAATAGTTAAGGAGCGAGAAATGTTAATTAGCCAATCTGATCATTAGACATTGTATACGTATGCTGAATTATCACACAGCAGTCCCCAAATATGTGAATTATTATGTTGATTTAAAAAAATGAGTGAACTGGGGGCTGAATCGGTGGCTCAGTGGTTACAGTGCAAGGATGAGGGTTTGAACCCCAGCACCACGTACACAGCTAAGTGATGGAGCAACAAAAGCCACATGAAAAACTAAGTAAAATTGATTCTCTGTCTCTGTCTCTCTGTCTCTGTCTCTCTCTCTCTCTCTCACTGTCCCTCTCTCTCTTAAAAAAATAACATTTAAAATAACAAGTGAACTGTATTGCTATGCAGTGATGTGGATGTATCTTGTAAAGCTCCGGTTGAGAAAAGGCCAATTACAAAAAAAAAAAAAAAATCCTCCAAGTCAGGTTTGAAAGCTCAGAACAGTAGTTCATTTGTGATAAAAGTCATGTTCTGTGTCAGAAAGATCACAAAAAAATCTGGATTAAATGACATAAATTTGGGGGGCTGTAGAGAAGAGGAGGGAAAGATTTGGGGGAGGATACTAAGTAGTAATTTAATTGTTTTATTTTTAATAAGTAAATAAAACAAATGTAGTTATTTACATGGTCCAATCTGTGGTAGGTGTGTGGATAGTTGTTCTGTGATGTTGATACTTTTGGGTGTTTGAAATATTTTATACTTTAAAACTTGAATAAAAAATTTCGTGTCTACTAGATAGCAGTGTGTGTCTTTTGATCAGGGAGGATGTAACTGACTTTAAAAATAAGATTTCAGAGCTGAGTGCAACGGCACATGCCTGGAATTCCAGCTACTTGGGAGGCTGAGGCAAGAAGATCGCAAGTTCAAAGCCAGCTTCAGCAACTTAGCGAGTCTCTGAATAATTTAATGAGACCCTGTCTCAAAAAAAAAAAAAAATTTTCAGAGTGGTAATTTGACCATGCGCCTGGAACTTTCAAACTCAAACTTTTGGATAGTCAGCACATCAATTCATACTGTGAAATAAAACTATTCCAGGGACTTTAAACATGCCTGCTTAGAGGACACATACTCAGAGTTGGGTAATGTTGGAAGAGAAATCCTGACAAGAAGTCATCTTGAGCACCGAGTTAGTCTAAACTGTTTAACAGGTAGCAGGTCTAACAACACTGGCTCTGAGGAGCCAGCCAGCTCAAAATGGATCAGCCTTGGCAATGTGATGGTGAGTCTTAAAGTTCACCTGCCGTTTTTCGGTTCTTAGATGGAGTTGAATGAGTAGCGTCCGTATCTGCCTCCGTGAATGTCATTGTTCAGACACCTGAGGCCTCTGTGACCCTCTGCACCTCTCTCCTGGATTCACCACCCCACCCAGGTGGGCATCAGTGTTGACAGTCAGCACACAGGACTCAAAATTTCCTGCTAATTGATTGCTCCGGCAAAGGCAAGGACCATGTTATTTAGGTTTTCTACCCTTTACAGTCCTTAATGCTGACTATTTCTGTGCATGTGGCAGGATTATGCTTCCTGACCTCAAGAAGCCGTGGCACCGGTTCAGGTCCATGGGTTCTGTTTGAGAGTGATATGCAGCAGTCCTGGGGCAGGGGAGCAATGCCGGTGTGGCACCCTGTGGTCTCCAGGGCATTTTCTGGGCTGTGCAGCAGAGTTCAGTGGTAACTCTGTCAACTGAGGGCCCAGAGTGAGAATGGTGAACAAACACCACGAGCAGATTCCCAGCCAAATGAAGGAGCATATTTAGCACAAGCAAGAAATAAGCCTTCTTGGTTTTAAGTCACCATGATAAAGCACTGTCTGTTATCACAACATAAGCAAGTCCATCCCAATGGATATTTTCCCTCAGCATCTGGCCTGATGTTGTCACCCACAGGTGCTTAATAAATGTTTACTGAACAACCAAGCTAGTCTAGCATTTGTGAAAGTGCCGGGCACCTAGAAGGCATTCATTAACTATTAACTGGGTCCAAGGAATATACCTATATTTTAGGTTTGTTTTTAAATACATACTTCAATAGTGTGTGAGAATAAGTGCCTGCTGTAATAGAAATCAAATTATTAAATTAGAAATAGTTATCAAGAAGAGGAATATCCTGTATAATCAATGGTAAAAAGTGATTATGGAACACATTTATCAATCAGAATATTTATTATCTCAAATTAAACAGGTATCCCATTAAAAAAAAAAAAAAGCCAGCCTTTGACATCCGGTCTAAGCCTCCTGTACTCCTGGCAGGCCACGTAATTTGTTTTGGAATTATTCATTTTGCTGTGTACCACCCTCTCCAGGTTCTATAGGTTTTCCTAAGGTGATGATGGACCCATTTATTATCAGCAGTGGGGGACTGGTGGGGAGGAAGATTATGGGTGTTAAATCCCAAGAAATATTTATTTTAATAGCTTTCTCGATTTTTTCGTTGTTGCTACTGCCTGCGAGAGCAGCAGAACAGCTAAAGCAGGACTTTGGAATAGCCGATCTGTAAGAAAAGTGAATTAATAAGTGAGCAGTCATGAAGTATTATTGAGTATGTGACAATGTTTTCAGACTGAGGAGGAGGGCCAGAGTGGTGGCTCTGTGGTAGAAGGCTTGCCTGGCATGAGTGAGGACCTGGGTTCAATCCCCAGCACCACATACACAACTAAATTGAGGAAAAACAAAAACCAGATGAAAAAAATAAAATTAGCTCTCTCTTTCACTTTCTCTCTCTCAAAAACATTTTAAGTAGAGTGTAAAAGGTAAATATAATTCCCCACCAGGAACTTATGAAGTACCTGGATAAACCTCATGCAAGCAGGAACTTATAGTCAGGCACAGTGGCACATGCCTGAAGTCCCAAGTAGTCAAGAGGTTGAGGCAGGAGGATCATTTGAGCCAGGGAGCCGGAGACTAGTCTGGGCAATATTGTGAGACCCTGTCTCAAAACAAAACAAAACAAAGCGGAACAAAGCAAAGCAAAACACAAAAGAAAGCAACTCACAACCAGGCAAGGGATTACGATTGATGTATGTCAGAGACACCTGTAAACATGCATTTCCTTTCTGGGTAGAAAATGAGATGTCTGCTGCGTAACTGTTCTAGATGAAGCTCTTGTGTAGGTTAGCCCAGGGAAGAGATTCGCTGCTTTTCATCTCACAAAGACTTCCAGGTTCCAGGAGAATGAGAGGGGAGCTCAGACTCTCAGAGAACAGGCATTGTGTGCTTTTGCTTTCTGGAGGCTTAGCACTTGCTGCCTCCATTACCAGACATCTCTTCTCTAGACTGGCTAGTCTCTCTAAGGTCTTCATACGACTATCTCCCTTTTGAGGAGACTTTGCCTGTCTGTCACATCTAAATGGAAAGTGTCTAGAAATGTTGGAATACATGAGCTGAGTAGAAATGGAGTCAGGGTGTTCTGAGAGGTATTTCACAGACATGGAGACCAAGGACACCAAGCACTGATGGGGATGACATACCTGAGATTATCCAGGCAGATGCGAGACTCTGGCACCCAGTCTAGATGTGGTGTGATCCAAAGTCTGACCTAGAGGACTGGAGTCTGCAGATATACCTCTTACCTATGCTTTCTGATCGGTGAAAAGTGGTTAGCCTTTTTCATGACCTTGGAGAACTTCCTTAAATCTTCTGAGCTTTGTTTTCTTCTTCCGAGGATATCAAAATATGTATTTAAAAAGGTTAAAAGAACTGGAAAGAAATATTTACAACTTAAATCACAAAAAGTAAATTAGAAAAAAAAAGTTCTAAAAACAGAAAATAACTCTCCACACACCTATGAAAAATGGACTGGAAATCTAAACAGACACTTCACAGAAAAAGAAAGAAAAATGGCTCCTAAGCATATGAAAACATGCTTCACCTTACTTATCACAACAGAAATACACAAGAAATCTTCACCAAGATACAATTTTCTCACCTAGCAGATTGTCAAAAATCTAAAAGATTGGTCACAGATTTTCTTAGTGAGACCAAGGAGAAATAGGCATTCGCATACTCTGCTAATGGAAGTGCAAAATGATATAAACCCCATGTACAAGAGTTTGACACGTAGAAAAATTGTACTTGTATCTCCCTTTTTGATCCAGTAATCCAAATTCCAGGAATATACCCTAAAAATATGCTGTAAAGTAGAAAAACACTTTTATACATGACTATATATTGTAGCATTGTTCATAATCACAAAAGATTGGAAACTAGCTCCATAGACTGTGGAAGATCCGTACAGTAGGATAGCATGCAGCTGTGAAGAAGATGGATGTCACCACGCGTTGCCACGGAGTAGGCACTGTGATAAGATGTGTAGTAAGAATTAAAATAGAAGTGAGCTTAGTGTTCTAACACTTATGTGGTAGGAGTGTATGTGTGCATTTGGTGTTTAAGGAGCTATCAAATAAATGAAATAATTACCTAAAGTGGTAAGAAGAAGGAAGGGTAGAGATAGAAGTTACACTTTATTTTGAATATGCTTTGTTTTGTAAATCTAACATTGGTACACTGTGACTATCTTCGTAATGTAAAAATTATTTCAAAATCAAAGAAGCAATTCACAAAATTAAAAAAATGTGATTTAAAACATAATCATGTTATTGGCCAAATTGTATTGTTATATTGTGTTCATGCATGAATATATAATAACACACCCCATCATTATGTGTAACTAGAACTATAATGCAACAATAAAAAAATGTGGAAAAAACCAAGAGATTTGAAAAAAACCACAGTCATGTGACTTTATATGCGTAGTGTGGTAAAACTGTAAAGATAAAAAGAACGGCAGAAAGCCAGACAATAGCAGCAACAAAAACAAACAAAATCCTTGATGGTACTAGTTCTTACGATTATAATGCTTGTATATTACATACGTTGTCCTGTAAAGCAAAGACATGAAATTGTTAAAGACATTAGGAACCAAGATTTTCCATATAAAAAACACCATAAAATTCATAGAAGCAAAATCCTATTTTGCTCAAGTTTAACCAAAAATATTGGTATGAAAACGGTGACATATTTTTTTAAAAAATTTGTCTTTCCTGGTTTTGTCCATAAACATTAATCCGACTGCCATAAGTACCCCTAGTGTCCAGATTGTGACATCTAAATAGCAATTTCTAGGAAAATGAGATGGAGATATTGGGAAAAATGGATGTTTCAGGTTTGAGGGCAATGTACAGGGGCAATCTGGATATGTTGTCACACCAGAATACATGGAAATTATTGAAGACTGTTATGGTAGTGTGAAAATTTCTCAGGAACCAGCTTGAAGAGGCTCCTATGGGCCAAAGATAGAGCAGTCTGAGCATCAGAAAAACTAAAAATTAGGATGAATTAAAATACAGATATGTTAATATTCATTAATTCAATAGCTATATTAGAAAGAAAAAAGTTACTTGGCGACCCTTGGAGGATGCTAGGGAACCAATTCATTACCCTGGATCACTTGTAAGTAGAAGGAAAGGTTATCTCAGGGTAATTCAACGTTAATGAGATTTTTTTCCTGATAGGCGTATTCCAACTAATAAATAAAGTAGAAT
>PVKS010023586.1:0-32232 GCA_004027875.1 Aplodontia rufa | reverse complement strand
CCACCTTGCCCAGCCTGTATAATGTTTTGACATTAAAAAAAAAAAAAAGAAAAGAAAACTCAGAGGGGCTGGAGTGTAGCTCAGTGTTGGAGCACTTTTCCAGCATGTCTGAAGCTGTGTATTTCATCCTCAGCACTGAAGAACAAATCATAAATTATACTTTCTTCAGCAAGGAGCACCATGATGTGCTGATAACAAGAGCTTATTCCAGGCTCTGCACCGTTTCAGCTGTCGGCACCACCACTGTGGACATTTATGCCTTCGATGCTTGCAGCAGGCCTAAGATGGACACTTTGGGATTCTCAATTTATCAGTGAGGACCTAGCCACACAGAGAAGTTAGATCGGTTGCCCCCATAAATTGCAGAGCTGGGTTTCAGTGCATGCACAGTGACCGTGGAGCCTCTGTTCAGCCTGAACCAGGCTGTGGGGGCTGGCTGGCAGGTCTGTGGGTTTTTTGGTTTTTGTTTTTTTGTTTGTTTGTTTAAAAGAGAGAGAAAGAAAGAATCAATTTTATTTAGTTTTTCATGTGGCTTTCATTGCTCGGACACTTTGCTGTGTACGTGGTGCTGGGGTTACAACCCAGGTCCTTGCTCGTGCCAGGCCAGCTCCTTAACTGCCAAGCCACCGTTCCAGCCCCTGGTCTGTGGGTTTTAGTATGTGTCAAGCAAATGATAAATGCTTCAGAGCTTTTCTGAGATCACATATTCGGCTGTTCAACGACTTACCACCTCCTGATTTTGGCTTTCAGCTATGGAACAACTACTTCCACCTGGCTGTTGCTTTCCTCACTCAAGAGTCCTTGCAACTGGAGAATTTCTCAAGTGCAAAAAGAGCCAAAATCCTTAATAAGTAAGTCCTCGTCCTGCTCAGAAACCTGAGCAGGCGCCTCCAACTCTGTTAGCATGATTTTCATGTCTTCTCTGGGTACAAATTGAGATGCAGTCACGGTGTAATGAGGGGTGGTTTTAAATCGCGAATTGCCTAGTGCCTTTTCTAACCCATGAATCAAGATCTGAAATTGCAGGATTCATCCGCTTAGGTTCAAAGTCAGTGCAATCGAAGATGATCAGAGCAGCACAGAACTCGAGTTTCTGGAGATAATGATTTTGCTGTGCGTGGTTCTGATGCCGTTCCACACATGGCTGACTTTATTGCTTAATTCTCCAGTTCTGCTTCTCAAACAGGCCTCTCGTGAAAGCCCTTGACCTGTTGGGATCATCCAGGAGCTCAGGGTGGCTTTGTGCTGCCTGTGGTTTCCTTCCTGGCTGCAGATGTCATCTTCTGGCTAGGAGATTTGAGTAGACTGGACTGGCGCCTCGTGTCCCTTTATAAGCCAGCTCCATGAAGGCCAGGGTCCTCGCCGGGCACTCTGGACTCCTTCACCCTAGTCTGCACTGCTCCTGCTCCAGTATCAAGGAAAAAAAATGGTGCACAGGTTCCCTCCAGCATGCAGGCACACCCAGGTCTCGCCGCCTCCCTTTCTGCCTCGGTTTCAAGAATTTCTCACCGCTCCCAGCGTCCCTTTCCTAAGTATCTTGAGAAGACTCTAAAGTGGTGCCATGTTCCTAGTCATCATTTTAGATGCCTCTGCAACATCCTGGCTGTACGCAGGCATTGCCAAGTCCCTGCTGCCCCTGCAGTTTGAGGCTGCAAGGAGGCTTGGCAGGTGCAGCTGCTCAGCCTTTCCCGCATCCTGAGTGTGCATCCTCCTCACAGGAAGAATGGGAAGCACGTTGGACCTGGAGTGTGAGATGTTTCAGCAAATAGTTTACTGAGCTTGTGCTGTGTGCTGGTGACTTTCTAAGCACTTTGTGCTTTTCACATACAATCATTACCAAAACAACAACAACAACAAAAACTATTCCTTAAGTCCCTTGTCCAGTAGCATTTTCCAGATGAGCATGGTGAAGCACAGGGTATTCAAGTCACACCGGAAGTGCCAGGCAGATTTCTGGTCCAGGGAGCTCAGAGTGCTCAGCACTGCATTCAGGACTCCAAGCCTCTGACCCGACCCTCCGAACTGCTGGGGGGGGGGGGATTGCACCTGGCCAGCTTACCCCAGGCTCCCTCCCTCACCTGGGTGGCTCCTAAGAGCTGGGACTGTGGAGTGATCGCTGCTCAGAAGAGGGAACTGCGCCTGTTGTGCCAAGCACAGAGGAGACAGAGGGTTCCCACCCACGGCTGCGAGCACCGTGCACCTCCCCAGGTCCTTATCACTCACCTTGGCCCACAGCATCCAGAGACAGACTTGTCCTGGGCGCACCTTCTGGAAACAGGCCCAACGTGGAGCTCCTGCTTCATGACGCTTATGTGTCTTTAGGACCCATAGGAAATGACAGGGCTATCCTTATAATTCAGAAGCTCTGAATGGTTGTCGTAGAAACTAATTGACTCACACAGAGCCCCGTGCAGCAGCCACCCAGGGCTGCCACAGCTCCTCAAGGGGAGCTTGGCTCTATGGGGAGTCCCTGCCCACAATGCTGTGTTACTGGGAGGTGGTGCGCCCCACGCCAGTGCTTTCCGGAACCTTTTGCTCCAAGAACCTGTACTTACTGCCCTTAAAGATGCCTGTGGGAAAGGAGAGGTGCATTTAGGCTGGAAACCTGCCTGGGAAACTGGCAGAGCGATTCTGCAGAGCACGCTCCAGGCCCTGCCCAGGTGGCTCTGCACTGGGTCCTCCCTGCGGCCATGGGTGTTCACAGCCCAGGCTAAAGTGGTGTCAGCAAATGTGTGCCTACACAGGGCCTGGGCCACCAGAGGAAAGGACTGCTGTCCATGTAGCCAAAGAAAACCAAACGCAGCCAGCTGGTGTCTCCCTTCCTGTGCTGGCGAGGCCTCGTGTGGTTCTCTCCTGACCGCAGCAACAAGAGAAGCCAGAGCCCCTGTGGATTTTCCTGTGCATTTCCCATGGAGAAGCCTGGAGCATTTTCGAAGGTGTCTTCACAACACTCGCCACAGAGAGTCTGAGGGGCCTCTCCGGGGTCCTGGGCTCCCTCTGCAGTAGTAACAGGCCACCAAACAAAGTGTTCTCCTGCTGAGATAAGCCTAAGATCAGCCTGAGTGACTAGTGAGGCCGTTCAGCATCCTCAACCCTGTGAAGAGTCCCAAGTGCTGATTATCTTCTTCATTTCCCTTAATAGACCTTAAACACAAAATTTGCAGATTTTATTTTGAAATAGCATGATCTGCATAGGAAGTATTTTAAGATGTCCCACCTGAATGCTTAAACTGTCTCGGCACATATAGCACCTAGAAATGTTTTGACTGGTTTAAAGTGATCTTGTAAAAAGGGACCGAACCTGCTCTGTGCTCAGGTGGGGGTGAGCCTGGTGCCAGCGACGGAGGATAAGAGGTCAGGAGACGTCAGTCCAGTGAGGAAGGTAGAGAAGCAAAGTAACAGTGGCATGGTGACCAGAGCCTTGGCAGAAGGCTTGGCAGTGTGATCTTTGGGCAGGGAAGGTGAGGAATCTGAGAGTCTGTCAGTTTGGCTAACTTGGGCCAGGGGTCAACAGTCAGCTCAGAAGGTGACATCGAGTCCCAAGAGCATGGCCCAGTCTATAAGAAAGAGGTGTCTGGGTTGTGGGAGTGTAGGAAGTCAGACTTAGGGCAGGGCTGGTGATATGGGGGTTGACCCCTGGGCTGAGCCAGCGGCTGCATGCTGACTCGGAGCGCAGAGGAGCACGCTATGCCTGCTTATCTCTGCCTCGGGGCGAGCCCCAGGGCTGAAGTGGACTTGTGTCATTCCCACGGAGCATCCTCAGGACTGTCTCCCTGCCTGACTCTCTGCTATGCCAGGGCCCTCGACTCCCACCAAAGGAGTCCAAGCCAGCACCTGCCACCCCACCCTGCCTCCTCTTCTTTCCTGCCAAGCCCAGCAGCATCTCATCTCTGCTTGGTCCACAGCATTGTGGCTCAGAAGACCTGCCTGCCCATTCCCTATTGTACAGCAGTCCCCTCCCAATGCTGATGCCAGGGCATGATTAGGATTTCCACTCCAAAACCTTTCCCCAAAGCAAACAGGAGTAACACCAAAGAATGGGCCGTACCACCAATGACTGATTATGTCAACCCAAACTCAGAGCAGGAACAGGCCACTCAGGGCAGGAATGGGCCATACCAGCTGATGGCTGATTACATCAAAGCCTAACTCAGGGCAGGACTGGTCAGTGATCCACGAAATAACCCCTCAGAATCAAAGTCTGTAGTAGGAAAATTTAGCTGGCTTAGCCTTCTGACGTCCTCAGGGTACAGGTGACACCAAAGGAAGAACAAAGATGGCCCAAATACTAAGCGTGTCATGGCTTCTTCCCCTCCCCCAGCCCTTCTCATTATTATGGCTTGGGAAATATGAGTAAAATGCAAAAGAGCTGACTTTTGATTAGCAGCCAGCTTGACAATTTTATATGCAAGCCACTATGTGTCTTTCCGTGGGATGATATGGCAAAGGAGCTTTGGCTTTGAGACTTTGTTCCAGAAGAACGAAAGGGCCCATGGCTCAGCAGCAAGTGCGTCTGGGTATGAAATGCCCACTTAAAGCCTTTAGCATGAGGAGATGCAGCTTGGTGGCACAGCCCAGCTGCACCTCTGAACTGGATGCAGAGACCACCCTGCCCCAGACCCACTTCCCACTCGGACCTTGGGCTGCCCTGCCTTGGAAGCCCACAGCCTCCTCCAAGGACAGGTTTGCAATGGACCACAGTACCACGCAACTGTGATGACTTCTTCCCACCAAACTGCGCGTTCTGGGTGCCTGTGTGCAAGTCAGACTGTAGGCACAACCTACGTGGAAACCAGAAGGAAAGAAAAATGCTGTGACAAGCCCCACGCTGCAGTGTGACCTAATCAGAAGCCACCATTCTGCATCATAGATCGTAACAGGAAATATGATCAATTTAATTTGTGTTTATGCTAATTTTTTTTTCTAGAGACTCATGATTGAAAACAATAAACTTTAAGAATTAGAAGGAGACCCAGGGAGACTCTAAGTCATGCTGGTACAGCTAATGAAGCATCCCGTGGGCATTGGTGATACTGAGCCTGCGCAGCATAGTGAAGCCAGGGCTGCTGGATACCCTCCCGCCCCCTCTGCGTCTAATGAGGAGTGTTCCCCACAGCCCACCTGGGCTCCCAGCCGCTCTTGCCTTTCCAGGAACCTGCTGTCATCGTCATTAAGACACAGATGCCTCACCCGCCCATGGGCTCCCTCGTCTCTTTGCCCCTTCTCCCCTTGTCTACACCACGGCCCAGGTCGGGTAGGAAGGCCCTCAGGAGGCAGGCTTCGGTCCTCTCAAGGGCCCTCCCCAGATCCTTCCAATCTGTCTTTTGTGTTGCTATGGCAAAATTCCTTATGCCAGTTGCTTTATAAAGAAGGGAGGTGTGGTTTGGCTGGTGGCTTTGGGGAAGTTTTAAGGGTATGGTGCCAGCACCTGCTCAGTTGCTGGTGAGGTGAGAAGCAGGAGTAGAAGTGAGGTGGACAATGGGCACTCATGTGACAGAGGAATGGAGGCCTGGCACCGCTCTTTCGCAAAGTAACCCAGCCTGGAGACCTGACTGCAGATGCCCTGTCCATGGCCAAGAGCTGCGTTCCCACCTTCAGGACCCACATCCATCTCTCTAGACGTCACTCCATTCTCAGGGTGGCACTGCATGGCCCCTGGGCCCCTCAGAACAAAGCTTCCAGCACAGGAGCCTCTGGGGACTCAGCACTCCCAGCCACACCCTCTAGGTGCACAGCATACCCCAGCCACACCCTCTAGGTGCACAGCACACCCCACACCCCAGCCACACCCTCTAGGTGCACAGCACACCCCACACCCCAGCCACACCCTCTAGGTGCACTGCACTCCCCAGCCGCACCCTCTAGGTGCACAGCACACCCTAGCCATACCCTCTAGTGCACTGCACTCCTAGCCGCACCCTCTAGGTGCACTGCACTCCTAGCCGCACCCTCTAAGTGCACAACACACCCCAGCCATAGCCTCTCTGCACATTTTCCCTCACTCCCAGGTCTCTGCTAGGAGTATTTCTCCTGCCCATCCCCTGTTGGGTACAGACTCCTCGTGCAGAGGGTAATTGCTGCAGCTCAATCTCAGGTCTTCTCATTCTAGCTCCCTAAGGATACCTTTCTCGATGTGGGTCCCAACCACTTACTGGCCTGGATATTGACCAAATGGGGCATTGTACCAGTGTCCTAGGTCCCCTGCCATAGCATGATCACAGACAACGTGGCTTGAAACCAGAGACTTTGCACCTCACAGTTAAGGAGAAGTCTGAGTCAAGATGCCAGCTGGGTGGCTTCCTCCCATGGCCCAGAGGGAGTCTGTCCTGGGCCTCTGCACCTTCTGGTGGCCGTCCCCAGTGTTTGGCAATCCTTCACTGAGGCTGCTAACTCGCCTTCAGATTAGGTTCTTCCTTGAGTCTGCCCATGTGTCTGCAAATCCTCACCTCCTTATGAGGACCCCGTGGTTGGATTTGGTCATCACCCGACTCAGCCAGATGGCATCTGCACAGCCTTGTTACAGGCGAGGTTGCTGTCCTAGGTGTGATGCACAAGATGTGTCTGTGACTCGTGTGATCATTGGAGAGCTCCCTGGCCCATGGGTTTTATCTGAAAGGCGCATTGACTGTTCACTAACGCAGCGGTCTGGATGACCATCGTGACCCCGAGGGGAGAGCTGAGATGTGGTCCAGTCTGGGTGCTGAAGGGATGACTTTGACTGGCTTGCACACACCACGGCATCTCTCATCCTTCACAGAAGCCTGGGAGAGGAGCATCATGAATCATGTTCCCAGTACTACAGATGAGACTGATGGTCAGAGTGGTCAAGTAACTTGCCAGTTGTGCTTAGACTTGGGCTCAGGTGGATGTCACCTCCAAGCCTGGACTGTCCCTGAGTTTTCTGTTTCTTGGAATAAGGGGTAAACCTGGATGTCGGATCCCAGCTGTCCTGGCTCCTTCCCGAGCATGAGGCCCTGTGCTTGCCCACTGACAGAGCCAGGGGACTCCAGCTCCACACGGTGCTCTTGGTGGTACTGGGCCTGTCAGCTCAGCGTGCTGGACCTCTCTGCTTGTTTCTTGGAAGAGCATGAGAGCCAGTTCTGCCTGCAAGGATGGAGCCAAAGGACAGCGCCTCGAGAGGTGGAACTCGGTGCTGTGCTGTGCGGTGCTTGCTGCACCCTGTGGGCTGTGCGGGAAGATTGGGGCCCAGGGCCTGACGCTTGGGCTCCTCTCTCCTCGCCCCAAGACTGTGCCCGAATCTCTGCTTCTCCCCTGCAGGCTGCTGCAGCTCCAACAGTGCAGTGTGTGAGGAGGCTTAACCCTGCCCTTGAGGTCACCACCAGCTGGGTTAGGAGCCTCAGCCCAGAAGCTGCCCACTGCTGCCATTTCCCCCTCCAGGGGAAGAGCCGGGAGCCTTCTGAGCTCCTGTGACATCTGACTCTTAGAGGGTGACACAGGCGCTGCCTCTTATTAAAACTTAAGACCTAGGCCCCCTTCACCGCTCCCCTGCCCCGCTCCCACCCTTAGGTCCTCCTTGTCACCTCGCAGGCATGAGCTAGGTCTTCCTTGTCACCTCGCAGGCATGAGCGCCCTTGACCAATTTGACGGCTGAACAGATTTTCAGCACCTTGTGCAAGTGGCCTGTGTCCGTGAGGGACGGGCTCTCAAATCTTCCTGGTTCTCCAATCCTGCCTGGCTCATTCTCCCCTGAGAAGGCAGGAGAGCAAAGCACAGTGTAAATCCCCATGCACGCCTGCAGGGGGCACTCCGTGGAGGCAGGGAGGCTGGCAGCTTGCTCCCTCGGGGCCCTTCCTCAGCATGCCTCCCAAGCCAGTGCTGGAGAAGTGGCAGAGTGCCACCTTGGGGTCCTAACCCATTGCCACCTCTGGTCTCCTGCGTGTCAGTCTCCAAGCTTTAGGATTTCCTTGACTCGCTGTGCCTGCACTCAATCGAAGACCTAAGAGGAGTTGAGGCTGGGGTTGGAGAGGCAGGGACAGATGACCCTCAGCCTGGTGTTAGGGAGAGATGCTGTCCCAGAATGATAGCTGTCCCAGAATGATAGGGAGACCCGTGTAACGTGGATGGGCTCAGGGTTAGTGGCTGACAGGCCACCCCGCTGCATGAGGTTTCCACCTCCTTGGGGGCCGCTGGCCTCTTGAGTCTGTTGGGACTGAAGGGACTGTTTTTGTGCCTCAGGGCCACCTTGTGTTCCGAGCTTGCTGGATGCCTATTTGGCTGGAAGGTGACTCCGTCCACCTGGACAGCGAGAATCTTGATACCTTCAGGAGATCTCAGCACTGGGCATGGGCACAGCTTTCCTTCCACATCCCTCTCCCCTGTCAAGCATCCAGAGGATGCCAAGACTAGGTCTCCATGCAGCCAGCCATGTCCTCCCCCACTTGGCTGTGTGGCTGCTGGGGTACCCTTGTCCTGATGCAGGGGCATAAAGGGAATTGGGAGATCTCAAAAGGAGACACAGCTTCACAGTATTCAGGTGGCATAGGACCTGGGCAATTCGGGGTGCCCGGATTATACATGGAGGGGTCCTTCCCTGTCACCTGTGAGCCCTGGTCCAGGGACTCTGCTGCTGGTGCACTTGCTGCCAGTGACAGGCCTCTCCTCATCATGGCCTTGGGTATGGGCACCTTGCCAGCTGAGGCCCCCCTACCCAAGCTCAGGGAGTCTAGGTGTTTGTGCTCACCTGGTTGCTGGGCCAGGTCTGCAGGTAACAGGTTATCCTGGAAGGAAGTAGCTGGAGCTCCCAGCTCAGTTTCTCCATCCACAGGGCTGCTCTGAGAGAGGCACTTCCCTGGGCTGTAGCCCTCCCCTGTGAGTGGGAGCTCGGACACCAGGGACTTTAATAAGGTGCCAGCCGGGGTCTCTGCCTGGGAAGCCAGGAGTGATCATCTGCTATCAGCTTCCCTTTGTTCATCAGCTGCCAGTAGGACAAACAGCCAGCGTGAAGACGCAGCTGCGGAACTGCAATCCTGTATGATAATTTTGCAAATTATTATTTTTAATATAATCAGCTTTTTCCTTAGGCAATAAAGGAAAAAGTTAAATTGCTCACAAACTAATAAACTTTATCTTCTGAAGCATCAAATTCTGTTTACTCGTGAAACACACACCTCCTCTGTTCACCCACCGGGAGGAAAATTAGCATTTATTTTCCCTGATAAACAAAATGCAGCGGAATGTTAGTTGACATATTTTGGTGTGAAGTCATTCCTTACATTGAAAATGATGTGGAAGGATGGGAGAAATCCGGATGAGCTTTTTTATTCTGTGTTGAATTTTAACACAGAAAGCTGGTGGGGTGTTAACTTGGCACCTAAATGCTAATGGCATGCCTGGAAAACAAACTCCCCTGAGGCCCAGGAGCCTGGGGCCTGAAGCAAGCAGGCGGCTCTCATTCCTCTCTTCCAAGGATGGCACAATCTACCTGGAGATGACGGCAGCTGCACTGCATTCCTCCTCCTCGGCTTCCTTTCTGTGGCAAAGGAAGTTGGAGCTCAGATGCTCTTGTTCCATGACGGGAGACTTTGGTGGCACTTACAGACGCTGTGAGACTGAGTTTCAGATGCCCTGGAATGACTCAGCATTTCTCCTTTCCCTGTTTCCAGGTATGGGGACATGAGGAGGCAGATCGGCTTTGAAATCAGAGACATGTGGTACAACCTTGGTGAGTGGCTGGTTCCAGGATGGGGGTCATCTTGAATTCCTGCTAGGTCACCCCTCCATCCCTGGTAGGCAGCCCTGGGATATCTTAAAAACCCAAACTGCTTCTGTTCCTTGCCGCAATTACTCTTCTTTGCAATGATAGTTTTCAGTAATTGAGAGGCAGACCAATGAAAGGGAGAGACAATTAGATTGGTGGGGCAAATAGAAAAGCCAGGAGAGCGCCCTCTTGTGTCGGGTGACATATTGCTTGGAAGGCCAGTGCTCGGAAACTTGTACCAGATCATGTAGCTCATCCTACTGTGGCATCACTTACTATATTCAGTTTTGCAGAATTTAGCATCTAAAGGGTTCATTGACTACTCAAAACCATATCCAGTATTTAGGTACACTGCCATCAACTGGTGGTAACATACGATGCTCCTTCAACTGAAGCTGTAGTAAGTGATATATGTACTTATGATACGAGATTAATACAACTTTATAAATGAGTATGGCTTTCCCACCTACTTCATCATCAATACTAACAAGGAATTCTTTACTGAAAAAAAAATTTTTTTTGGTACCAGAATTTGAATCCAGAGGCACTCAACCACTGAGCCACGTCCCCAGCCCAGCCTTTTTCGGGGAGGTGGGCAGGGTCTTACTAAGTTGCTGAGATGGCTGTGAACTTGCAATCTTCCTGCCTCAGCCTCCTGAGCCACTAGGATTACAGGAATGCACCACCGTGCCCAGCTATTTATTGAAATTTTAACCAGTATAACATGTAGTTCTTTTAGATAAGCTCCTTAAATAAATGTGACCGATGACAATTTGGTGTCATCTCATTGTCCTTATGTGTCCTCTGAGAAGCTGGCCTCACTCTAAATGGGATCAAGCTCTTCCTGGCCTACAAGCCACTCATTCTTGCTTTGTGCAAAGGTGTCCCAGGGCAGGAGGGGGCTGGTGGCTTCACCCAGGTCCTGAGCATGGCTTCATGGTATTTCTTGTTTCAGGGTTATCAGGGCTCTGCTTCCTTCTTGCAGGTTGGCATGAGAAGTGGCTTGTCCAGCGAGGGGCTTCGCTGTCCCCTCTGTCTCAGTGACTCTTCTCCCTGCTAGAAGGACACAGGAGTCTGTCCACTTTGCTCTCATTTTCCCTGTGCATCAGGATGCCACTTGTCCCCAGGGCTGGGGCAGTGTAGCTTCAGTGGCCTGCTTGCCTCTTGAGTGGCTGCTGGCTGGATGCAGTGCCTGGAAGTCAGGTCGGGGCAGAGTGGGACAGCATGGTAAGAACTGAACTTGGGGTTTGGTGAAGCCGAGCGTCTGGACTCCAGTGCCCTCCCAAACAGCCTGTGAGTGCAAGGGCAGCCTCTGGATCAGTGTTGTGGTCAGCAAGTTCACAGTGACCTCTGACTTCCTCTGAGGAGCTCTTGACTCCTTCCCTCCTGAGCTCTGATGTCAGCAGAGGTATAAAGGGTGGCCCCATCCTGCCTCAACGGAAAGTTGGAATTTCTAACAGCTGTCTTTCTGCTGTTAGAGTGGGTTTTTTTTTTTTTCAAATGGATCTTCACCCTGAAATAGAAATGTGGAAACTTGAAGAACAAGGCCGTGAGATGCTCTATGAGCAAGGCTGACAGAGTAGGAATTTCACTTGACCCCAGAGAAGCTCCCAGGACAAGATTCTCCACAAAAGCTCCCAGGTGGAGACGCAGATATCAGAGCGGCTCCGTCCCCCGCTGTCCTCTCAGGGACAGAAGCCTGCACAGGTACACATGCTCCAGGTGTCAGAACTGGAGTCAGTTGAGGACCCTGTAAGGTCACTCTGCACTGGGGTTTGGCTCTTTGCTGTTGGAGGCCCACTAGTCTTGGTGGCAAGGGACCTGCAGGACACATCCTGTCCTTGGTCTTCCTGGTGCTCCCGTGGGCTTGGTAGGAACCCTGGGAGCCGGCGGTCAAGAGACTCAGTACTCCCCATCTGGCAGTTTTACCCTGTCCTACCCCCGGGGCTCTGTTCCTCTGACTGCCCTCGCTCTGTTCTCTAGGTTGAAAGGTAAAGAGTTAGGGCTGAAGGTTTCAAGAACCTTCCAATCCTAAAGCTTAGTCATTCTGTGACATAAAGTATGATGATCTGAGTAATAAAATGTGAAGGCTTTTAGAAGAGAAGAGGCCCATTCATGATTCATTCTAATTGATCTCTGTCTGTTCCTAAAATCGTGCTATGACAGAGGCATTTGTCATGTGCCCTAGCAGGCCAGAGATAGGACTCACAGGCAGGGACAGTGTGCAGCCCCAAGAAAGAGGCAAGCAGAGGAGCCGAAGGGACCTTCAGAGTGGTGGCCTGCAGGGAGTCAGTGGCTCCTGCTGGAGGACAGGCAGTCCAGTGCTTTTCTAGGCCCAACGTCCGTGGAGGCGGTGACACGCACTCTACCTGCCAGGTAGGGCGCCTGGCTCAGATGCTTAGCTCCTCCAGACAAGCCTCTCTCTGAGACTGCCTTGTACCCAGGCCCATCCTGAAAGAGTGGTCCCACCCTCCCACGAGTCCCATGAACCTTTTCAAGTAAAGGGACTTGATGCTGGAATGGCTCTATTGTATCAGCCACACCATCTAAGATAAGAGAGGTGCCCATCTGAGCAGGGAAGAGGCTTAGAAACTGGCTGCTGTGACCACTCTGCTCTCCCTGGCCCCATGAGCCTCCTGGAATTCTTCCTATCCTTGCAGTGGCCCCTCAACCACAGGGTCACTGCCTGGAATAGAGCCAGGCTCCAAAACTCAGCCCAAGCTGCAGGGCCAGGGGTCATCCTGACGGGGTGCTCTTGCCATTCCAGTTTGTGTGTGTTGTTTTATTGTTTTTGTTTTTGTTTTTCCTGGGCTCTTAGCATGCTAAGCAAGCACTCGGCCACACACAGGGCCACGTAACCCCCCAGCATGTGTTGGATTTTTTAAAGTATTCTGAATGTCACTCTGGATTCCCTGAGGCTGACCACCATCAAAACAGGACCCGTTTAATTTTGTGCTGTTTGCTGTGATGGCAGTGAAGGAAGGAAAGACGGGAAGCGTGAGTTTCTGTCACACTCCTCCCAAGGGCCGCTTCTGAGGACACTCGGGGCTGGCTCATGTTTCTGAGGCCTTGTCATAGCATTTGCTCCTGACATTATCCGTCATCATGTTCCAAATAAGCTGAGCCCTGCAAGGGGAGGCTTTTGATTTGCATCGTAAAAGATGCAGGAAGAGGGAAAATTCCCCATTCAACCTCTCACCTGCTGATTTGGACACAGTGGTCAAAGGAGTAAGAGGGGTGTTTGCAGCTCTTCAGCTGTGATATGCGAAGCAGGCAAGAGTCCGAAAGCAAACCATGACCTTGGCCCAGTGAGGGCAAGGACTTAGAAACAGCAAGAAAGAACAGTCAACCACCAGGGTTGGGTTCCATGCTGAAGAAAGAATGAAATTATCTTTAAAAGTTAGAGAAATAATAACCCTCAGGCAGCCTCGCCCTCAAACACCTGAGGGTCCCAGGTGTTTGAGCCTGCACAGGAGTGTCCTCCTGCAGGCTGCCACTCTCAAAGTTCATGACAACACATCTTGATTTCCCAGGATGTACACCACTTACTTTCCACACAGCTTTTTATTTTATTTTTTCTAACGGGCTCAGGTTTGGGAATATGTTGGCAGGACACTGAGCCGGGTCTGCCAAGAAAAAAAAAAACAGAAGTCAGATCAGACGTATTTACCATCTCCCAGTCACCCATCACTCGATGGGGTGTACACAGAGTGCTCTAGGACACCGTCTCTTCCCCAGTCTTCCGGGCCCTGTGTGGTCCCTTGGGAGGAGTGGGTGTGTCCAGCGCATCTCCACACCCAGCCTCAGCAGGGATGGGGGTTTTGCCTTGCCCAGCAGCACCGAGCAGCATGGTGCTTTTCCTCAGTCAAAGCATACTCCCAGGAAGCCTGCACACTCCTCCCTCTGCCTTCCTACCCTGGTTTGCATTTCGTTTATTACATGAGCCAGCAAACACTTGCTCCTGTCTGGCCAGAACCAATGTGTTCCCAGCAAGGTCTTTTACGGCTGATTTAGTTTGGGGTACTTTTCTTGCAGGGATTTCCTTCATGGGTGTTTTCAGGGCCCAAGCAGATCTTGTGCCCTCCTTGGAGCCCACCCTACCCTGCTCAGGGTGGCCTGATCATCTTGGCTGCCCTTGTGTATGTAGAGATTTCCCTGCGATAAGACTGCGTTTAAGGCCTGGATTTCTGAGCACTGCTAAGTATAAGCAGTCATCAGGTACCCGGGGAGGCTGCTGACTGGGGAGGCCTATCTTTGAGGACAAGGGAGACAGCTCTATGAAGACTGGCAAGGTGGCTGGAGGTAAAAGGCTGGCCACGTCACCTAGCGATTCACTTGTTTCTCCTTTGTCTCAAAAGGAGAACAAAGATGTATCCACTTTTTCTTGACGTTTACGCTACCAGAATCTCCTTGACCCTCATTGGTCCAAACCCAAGTCATCATTAGACCTGAGCTAGATGTGCTCCCAGGGAAATGCATGATACAGATGTTTTAAAAAGGAAGGAAAGAAAAGTTGAGCCGCAGAGAACAAACAGTTGGTGGAGGGCCGGAGGCACTGAGTGTCTCCCGCCATTGGGTTATACACATTCAGCCCCAGGGCTGTGGCCCCCAGGACGCAGGCCCCTGCAGCCAGCGTGTTCTGTCCCCTGTGGGAAGGGTGGTGATCTAATTAAGCAGCCCTTGCAATGCGTGATGTAGTTTTCGCACGTCTGGTTCTACAACCACTTGTTTCTGCTTTACATGCTCCTCCCAGCTTGGGGCAGTAGAAGCTGTTGGTGCCAGGCACAACTTTATGACACTGAAACTGCGGTTGATGAACAACTCGCTGTCACTGTCATCTGCTCTCTGAAACATTGGCTCTGACATTTTCTCGGCATAACACAAGGAAAGTGTCACCTGAGAGACGGACTCTAATGGCATTTTCAAGAGAGTGCTTTCCAGCGGTTACAGGCCTTCCAGAAACATTAAGTAGCTGGAGCGGGATGAGATGCATGCTGTAATAGCCCCAGTCAAAACAGTAACGATTTAGCAAAAGCTGAAAGTAACATTTGAATTAAATGCAGGTTCTTTATTGAAGGTTACGTTTTATGTGGGTGTCTACCCAAGAAAAATCTGTTTAGGCTACTTGGAGGATTATGTTTTCTTAAGTACAGTTATTTATAGTAGCCAAATTTGTGTAACGATTCTCTTTGTGGAAATATGTATTATTTGAGTTGTAAAGAAAATTCATTTCTTTAGAGTATCCATCATGTTTCCTGATGGTGTAAAAGAATTAGTAAGATTGATTAACTGTGGAGAAATTGCTGGCGTTCATAACAAAGTGTCACAAATAATTCATTCAAGCGTATAACTTCTTGTGCATTCTTCTGTGTTGGAAATGAAATAGCGTTCGTTTTCATGGGGTTACGTGAAGATAAGTGGGGATTTCTGAGATGAAGGACAATCCCTTCTTGAGGGGACCCGCCTCTGCCTTTCATCATGGCGCCTTGTGTCAGGGTCACTACCCGGTATGTGGCAGTGTCTCCCCAGTAGCTTTGTTGCAGAGGCCCAGGTCCAGGTCATTAAGTAAGCATGGGGCTTGCTGCCCCTTGGCCCCTCTGCCTTCCCTGGTTCACTTTAAGCCCTGTGTAAGGCCGCCTAGGTCACTGGACCTCAGGAATTTAGAAACAGCATGGCCAACGGGCACAGGGGCCACAGCAGCAGACCCCCAGCTAGCAGGAGGGAGGTGCTGACCACTCCGTCCACCTGCTGACGTCTCCGCTCAACTTCCAGGTTTCCCCGTGCTGATTCTGACTTGGCATCTGAGCCAAAGACAGAGGCTCACAAAAGCCTAGCACCAAGATTTCAGACAAAAACGATTAAAATAAAGCTTTTCGTGCTTGCAGAAGGCCATTCTGCATCCAGGAGGATTTATTTAGAATTATAGCATCCTAGCTGCTGGGTAAGATGACTGGTTGCTGACCTGTTTTACAGCAGCAGGGAGAGGTGGGCAGGACCCAAAAGTTGCTCAGAGATCCTGGGGCCACCGCTGCAGACCCGGAATCTCAACCCAGTCTGAATCCTGCTCTTCCGGTTCCTCTGAAGAGCTCGCTGAGCAGCCATGGAAACAGCCTAGCTGCCTTGTCTGTCAAATGGACTGAGACGACACCCCTCTCGTAAGGATATCGCGAGAAGGTGCTTTCTAGAAGGCTTGCCCTGCCGTCCATGCTTAGTAACGTTAGCTGACACAATCTTCAATTTGTGATTTTTTTAAACCTTTGGAGAAACATTTTCTTGAACTCTGTAAATATTGTGTCTGTACAAGATAGGTGAGATGAGACTAATAAAGTGCTTCCTTAAGTAAGCAGTTTCCTGTGAGCCACCAGCCAGAGGAGGTAGAATTGTTGCTGTTTCTGCAGCCCCGTGCTCTGATGGCTCTTCTTCCTTGGGTCGTGGTTACATTTGGATGGTTACAGAAGTCACTTGTGGTATTTACCTAGGTGCCACATGGTACATTTCTTCATGAGATGTTGGGGATAGAATATTCCCTCTGTTCTCTTCTGTTCTTATCATTGTCTGCAAAGGGAAAAGTTGGCTTTCCCGATCCCAGCCCCTGCTCCATGCACATCTGGGTGACAGGTGGCTACTCAGATCCTTGATCTGCGTGTGCAGTTGTGTTCAGCCTCTCCCTTATGACAGGCAAGTCATGACGTGGGCCTTACGTTGGATGGGCTTTTGAGAAGCCTCTGCTGAACTGGGCTGGAAGTTTTCACGGTGGTTGCTGGCCAGGGGGAAGTGGGTGAATATCCATCCCCAAGATCTCCTGCTCAACATCACAGTGTTTCATTTCCTGTGCTGAAGCCCACGGTAGAATGTTTTCCATTTCTGAATAGTGCGTTTCTTTATTCCAAGGTCAACATAAGATAAAGTTCATTCCAGAAATGGTTGGACCGATATTAGAAATGACGTTAATTCCTGAAACAGAACTGCGCAAAGCCACCATCCCCATCTTCTTTGATATGATGCAGTGTGAATTCCATTCGACTAGAAGCTTCCAAATGGTAAGGGCACAGATGTGCAAGTGGCTGGGCGATGGTGGGGGCCGCCTGGAAGCCTTGAATGAAACATGTAGGTGATTCTAGTTCTAAAGGTGTTAAACATGAAAACCTGATTCCCAGCAGCTCCAGTGGGGAAATCCGGTGGTTTTCCTGTTGGACTAGTATCATCCTTTGTCATCATCAGGGGGAAGAATTGCTCTCAATTTTGCTTTTACATGCTTACTTTTATCTGGACTTAGACATTAAATCCCTGGGTCAAAGACTCTTTATCGCCTCCATGGTCGGGGCACAGAAAAGTGTCTGCCAATGTTATTCATTGTACTCTGTCGGACATAACATATTAGTTATGTTATTCTTTTTTTAAAAAATGTTTTTTTGATAACCATGGTCTTACAACTAGGTGGGGTTCATCATCAAACAATCAAGAGCAGCAGTGTAATGACAGAACAAGCCTATACTGGTGCCAGACCATGGCTCTCCGCCTTGGGTTCCCCGTGGTTCCATGTTTCAATCTACTTAAGCCCCAAGTTAATTGGACTTCTCCTGGAAGTCGGAGGTTCCCCTCAGATTAGATTCCCCAACACTACCTCCCACTGGTCTCCTCGATGTCCTTCCTATTCCCTTCCCCTCTCCCTGCCCCCCTCCCTATGTCCACCAGGAACCTAGGCAACGTTCCCCATGATCATGTAGAAATTCATACATGTTGAGGTAATTGTCAGGTTAGCCATCTAATGTACTAATTCTGCTTATATTCTAGCTTCCGCAAATGAGAGAAAACATTCGGCCTTTGAGTCTCTGAGTTTGGGATACTTCACTTAGCAAAATTTTTTCCATCTCCATCCATTTGGCTGCAAAAGCCATAATATCGTTTTCTCTAATAGCTGAGTAGTATTCCATTGTATATAAGTACCAAAGTTTTTGGATCCACTCATCAAGTGTATCTAATGTCTTCACCTTTTTTTTTTTTAAGATAGAGGGACAGTGAGAGAAAAAGAATCAATTTTTTATTTATTTTTCATGTGCTTTTGTTGCTGTGACACTTAGTTCTGTACGTGGTGCTGGGATTTGAACTCACGTCCTTGCACGTGCCAAGCGGGTGCCGTAACCACGGAGCCACCTCTCCAGGCCCTAATGTCTTCACCTGTATTCTAAGCGTGTATCTGGATCTTTATTTGTGCCATGGGATTGATGGGAATTCCTCAAGGAAAGTGTATGCGAGTGCCGGAAACGCGCTGTACTGGCCTGCAGGGCAGCTGGGTTACTTACTCTCAGCAAGTAACAAAATGTCCTTCCCTGGGTCCCATGAAAGTACAGGGCATTCCTGCAGCAGCATCCTCCTGCACACCAGCTGCACCCACACATTGTACCCACCCTCGAACACCCAAATGACAGGGCTCTTCTGAATTGAAAGCAACCTTTTAAAAAACGCAGCAGCTCAGGTAAGTGATCATACTGAGCAATTCACATGGATTTCTGAAGAGTTTTGAGAAAAAGCCCTACTCTGAAAGGAAATCAAAACTGCATCCGTGGAGGTGGTGTGATTTTAGTGGTTTCTAATATTTCAAAGGTAGAACTTCCTTGTCCAGCCTTGTACTTTTTTTTTTTTTTTAAGAAAGAGGGACAGTGAGAGAGAGAGAAAGAGAATCAATTTTATTTAGTTTTTCATGTGGCCTTCGTTGCTCTGACACTTGTTGAGTACCTGATACTGGGGTTTGAACTCGCATCCTTGCGCATGCCAGGCAAGCACAACAACCGCCAAGTCACCACTCCAGCCCCTGTACTTTATATTTTTAAGGAAGCTTTTAATAGTTGATAGGTTTGCATTGGTGGTCAGTCTTTATTATTGTACAAAGGTGGAATCCATGAAGAACCATTCTGCTGTTGCCTAGAGTAGAAAAGAGAGCTGCAAACCAAAAAGAATCCACGAACTCTGAGCAGGAGCTGAGTTTAGACTCCTAAGTCGGGTGGACTGGGATTCCCAAGCCTAGCTGCTTACCCAGATCTTGAACCAATCACTCAACCTCTTTATGTCTGCACTTCAGCACTGGAACATTGGCATACAATGGGCTCTACCTGAGGCGTTGTTCTGAGAGCAGAATAAAGCCAGGCCTGTAAATCCTGCGGCAAAGCAGGCACCGTGAACGATGCCTCTCTCTGGCTGTTGCGAGGCCAGAACCCCAGCCATGGCCTCCGAGTCTATGCTGCACCAGGGGCGTCCACAGCCCCCACTGCCCACAGTGCTGCACACAGCCTGGCTTAGCCCTTGCCTTGGGGTTGGCCCCTGAAGCTTGGGGAAGCAGAGCAAGGCACAGTCTGATTGTTGGAGTTCCCGCCCTTGGCCTTGTACCTCTGCACACCCAAGCACAGAGGATCCTGACACCTGGCTAGGATGTCATTGTTTTTGCACTTTGATCCCCTTGACTGCTTTTATAATGTGGCTCCTGATTGCTGTTTTGGTATTATTCCAGTGAACAACAGAAGGCTTTATTTTATTTCCCCAAATGTGATGTCCCTCCCTCCCTCCCTTCCTTCCTTCCTTCTTTCCTTCCTTCCTTCTTTCCTTCCTTCCTTCCTTCCTTCTTCCTTCCTGCTTCTCTCTTTCTTTACACGGAAGAAGGTCTCCTTATATTTATTTTTTTTTATAGAATTAAAGACAAGACATAAACCAGAAGAGCTGTCTTGTTGCTGATTGATTTGTGCTCAGTACACGTTTCTCTGTACATGTACAATGCTGTAGACATTCAATGTAGGTTTTTTTGTACATTCTTTGTGTATATTAGAGACACTTTCTTTGATTGCAAGATATTGACCCTGATTTTAACAAGGGTGTCACCTCGCATGGAACAGAGTGACTATCCTGAACTGATCCAGTCCCTGTAGCAGGCCTTTGGGTCTTGGCAGATTGTCACTATATGAATAATTGCACAGTGAACACATTCCTGCACACACCTTGAATTCATCTTGAAAGTGTCACCAGTATACACTCTCAGAAATGCAATTGCTGATTCAGAGTGTTTTTGTAACTTTTGACGTTATTACTAATTTGTTTGGTATTAGTGCTACAAGATTTGCCCTATCTCCATTGCTGCCGGCTCTAGATCATGCTTCTAATCTCACTGCCAACCCACTGAAACTATGAATTATAATTTAAAATACTTCTCCTAGGCAGAAAACTCATCTGACTTTTTGAATTTTATGTAAGTCAAGTCCAAAGAAAGATTTTGTGAAAACTGCTACTAAATTAAAGAATCAGATTCAGTCCTAGCACAGGGTTGGGGGATGGGGGAGTTAGTTTCAGTTCCTAGCCCTGACTTCATATACCTGTAGGAGCTTTAAAAATACTCAGGCATCAGTATTTAGCCCAGTACAGTGGTGCATACCTGTAAGGGAGGCTAAGGTAGGAGGATCTCAAGTTAGAGGCTATCCTTATCTACTTAGCGAAATCCTGTATTAAAAGATAAATAAAAAAGATCTCAGATGTAGCTCATTGGTAGAGACTTGCCTAGCATGCAGAAGGCCCTGAGTTCAATCCCTGGGAATGAAAAAATAAAACAAAAAAAGAAGGAAAAAAAAAAAGAATGAAGCAACAGGGGTAAATGTGTTTGTATAGATAAATGTCACTAGCCCAGAAAACTAAGGTCAGATGCCTTTAAAACATCACAGCATTCATCACTTTTTAAAAAGTAGTATTTGGGTCAAAGTAAAGGTCAGGGGTAGCTTGAACTGAGATGAATGAGGATCTGGTCTCAGATGCTTCCCTGCTTCCTCGCATTCTGCTTGTCTTCTTGCTGTCTCTGCGTGGCAACCTTGGGACACTCTCGGGAGGAGGCACTTCCTGCCTGCAGCTTCCCCCAGGTGTGGTTCAGGTGGATGAAAGCCCCAGAGCTCTGCTTCCGGTCTAACCCCCTCCCAGTAGGGGCGTCGACCCCTTACTGCTTCCTTCCAGAAAACCCAGCTCTCTGAGGACGACCGTGAAGCAGCATTGCACACGGAATCCCATGGCATCAGCTGCAAGAGGTTTCTGTGGCGCAAAGAGCCAGGTCCACTGAAAGGGCCTGCTGCAAGCTGTGGGTGGCCGCTGCTCCTCTGGTCAGCAGCCACTGCTGGCCATTTCCATCCTCTCCTGCTTGTTCCCCTGCACACAAGGGTGGCGTACACCAAAGGCTTTATAGAATTACAGGAGATAAACTTACATATATTTAAAACATCTTGTGTTGGTCTTGCTGTAACAAATTCCTGAGCTCACCACTGAGAGGGTGGGCTGTGGCACACAATTTGGGAGTTTTTACTCTGATCCATCAGCCCCGTTGTTTTCAGGCCTTTGGCAAGACAGCCATGGTGGCAGGATCGTGGCAGAGCAAAACTGCTCCCCCCGTGGCCAGGAAGAAAGAAGAATGTGTGGCCGCTACTGGGGTCCCAGTGTCTGCTTCAGGACATGCCTCCAGTGACCTAAAAACTGTAGCCTCACCTCCTTCCACTCTGCCACCCTGGGGCCAGACTTTAACAGGAGGACACCCAGACACACGATGTCTCCGCGACCCCAGCACCTGTCTCTTGACCTGTGCTAACTTTTCTGACCTCACTCAGCTCATCCCTTAGCTGGAGACATGGACCTCTCTCCCTGGAGGCCATCCCTGTGTCCTGCACCCCTGTGCCTGGCTGGCGCTGCTGCCTCCCCACCCAAGAGCTCCTGGGATGGATGGTTGGCTGCTGTTTAACTAATCCACCAGCAATCCAATTATCTGACGCTATCAGTCACAGCCACAAGGGCTCCAGTTGCCTGCACTCTTTTAGCAGATGTGCAAACCTAATGGAGTGAGGGGAGGCAGGAGGAGGTTTTGTTCTTGAAGCTTTGTGTTTTTCACTCTTTTCTAAGTTTCTCTGTTTCTGAGGGTGGAGCTGTCACTATTCTGCAGTTTGTGAAATGCGCATTGAGTCTGGGTTCTGCTGAGTTGGGGAAGGGGCTGCTGCATTTGGGGGAAACCTGCCATTTTGCTCCAGATTAAACTGCATCAGCCGTTACGGCTCCTTCAGAAGCACAGGCTGCAAATTGGCTTTTCCAGAGTCGCCAGAGCTGCTGCACTGCCGTGGAGGCTTTGTCCCGTACATTCCCCCAAGAGTCAAATTCTTCTATTTTTGCAAGAAAAAGCAAGAGTCCTCCTTCAAAATCAGCCTGCTGTGGCCCTTGCCCTTCCTCTCCAGCTGCCGCACATTGGCCAGCCTCTCCTGATGGTAGGATCGGGTAGCATGCATGGGACTACCCACTCAAGAGCCATATCCTCCTTGTGGCCTGGGACACTGGCCAGTGCTTCAGTTAGTGGTGGGAGTCATCCTGGCTGCCTCTGCACTGAGGAGGTCCTTCCAGATGCGGTAGTTCATTCTGCCAAGGACTAAGGGCCCCTAGTACTAGGGAAGTTACCTGTGCAGGACCATGCTGTGTGTGGGCTGATGCCCAGGGCTGGTGTTGTTCTGATCCAGTAAAAAGGAGCCTGGACCAGGCAGAAGCACATGGAGCTGGAAGCCCCATATGAACAGAGCAGCCTGGAGTGCTACAGAAGTCCCTCCCACCTGCCACACAGGGCGCTTCCTTGGGGGCTGGTGCTGCCAGCTGTGGTGGATCTGTGTCCACTGGAGGGAAGACATCCTGATGCACCGGATGCTGTGTGACTGGCAGCTCTCCCACCCGTCCCCCACGGTGCTGATTCACCCCCTGCCCTGCTCTGGAAGGGCCTGTGCTGCCTTTGGAGGGTTCTTTCCCTCCCTAGTGCCTGCACGTGCACACAAGTGGGGGTCTCAACCTACTGTCCCCTAGCTGTGCCCCTTGGGTGACTACTGATGGGGGACTTTGGCCAGGTTTGCTGCCCCACCTCCATCATTTCTCTGCCCTGTACAGAGGGTGTCCGCTCAGGGAAGCCCATTCCTCACCTTCGCCACCTGTTTGGGCTCTGAGTGCCCCTGGCACCCCAGCTGCCCCCGGCCATGCTGGTTCTCCCAGTCTTTCTGAAGAGTCTGCTACCATCTGGATTCCCCACCGTTCTCCTGGATGGTTCCTCCCTCTGCCCCTACCTGCCCGTTACTTCTCCAGGACGCGTACTGTGCTCCCTTTGCTTGCTACACGTCACCTCCTCAAGCCACCCCCACAGTTGTGTTCATTGTCACCTGACCCCTCCTGCTTCTTTTCCCATACCAGAGTAGCACAGGTGCCTTCACATAAGGACATAGGGAGTCTGCATGTTTTAAAGCAGAGACCCTACTTGCTGAGATTGCAGAGACTGCCAGGCCGGCCAGGACACGTGTGAAGGTGCCGGGTGCCGCACCTCTACCCCTTTATTACCCGCTGGGACAAGGCTGGCCTTGGCGACTGGAGCTGTGCCCCGCCTGCCTTCACCGCCCTTTCCTCCCTTGCTCTGCGAACCCTGCCCTCCAGAGGGATGACACTGGAGTCTCAGCCTCACACTGGCTGCATTCCATTTCACAAACAGAAGCACGCTTTGAATTCTCTCCTGACATCCTACTAAAGAATTCCATTTGTTATGCCTGTGGAAAATACAGAAGTAACAGCTGAGAATTGCAGCAAATGACCATATGGGCCATATGCCATTAATAAAAGTGGAATGGAAAAGCCTCTACAGCAAAATAATATTTTCAATCATAGAACTATTTTCTGTCATCTTTGTGAGGCTCAGTAAATTGCTGCACAACTTCCAGAAATTCCCATTTAGTTCTAACAGTATTAGAACATGAGTAATCTTTGTGTCATCAGTGTTTCTGAGATCCTGTTTGAATAATCTCTTCCTACTGCCCATGCCAGTAACCTGGAGCAAATAATTGAATAACCCAAGTAGATGCTGCCGGCTTCTGCCACTGGGCAGAAAATGTGTTTTGCACCGTAGTATGAATGTGACTAAGGTTGGTGGCGTTTTTATTTTGTTGATTCTCTAACTCATTGGGATTTTTATTTCTTGTTTATTAGTGCTTTCCATTGCAAAATAATATTTGATTTTATTGCTTTGGACTAAGAAGGAAGTATGGATCAAGAATTTGGCTTTTATATGTTGAAGTCAGATGTAAAGGAAGCCAGAGCCCTTGACCCAAGAGTGCTGAGTATGTTGAATTCTATCTCTAAATACTCTTCGCCAAAGAGCTACCCAAACTCCCATAACTTCCTTTAAATGGAACAGGACTCATTATGAGGGCTTCTTTCCAGAGCCCAGTAGCTGCTCCCAGCCCACTCCTCAGTGTGTGTCCTGTAGAAAAGAGAGCGCTGAGGTCATGATCCGCAGCAGAGGGCTCCCAGCCAGGCTGCTCCGAGCGTGTGGCTCTGGTGTCTGCAGACCCATAAGTACTTCACAAGAGCATCAAGGTCAGAGAGCTGTCTGCTCTGCAGACCTGGAAGGATGTGGAGGTTTTAGAAGGTGGGATGGAGTGCCAGAGATTAATTAAGTGTGTAATTAAATTTAGAGAGTGGTTAGGCAAGAGGACTGTCATGCAGGTAAGAAGTGCTACTATGTCTGAGCACAGGGATTAAAGGCTGAGGGACAGATTGGGGGATCCAAAACTTTTAGGATGGCAGGATGGGAGCCCAGAGCTCCTGCTGGTCCCTGCTCAGCCTTCTTCTTGCACCTTTTCCACCCAGATCCAGTTGCATCTTCTCCCTCTCACCCCTGCTGTAGATGCCATGGGACAGGTCCTGGTGTGTGGCCTCATCAAGTTGGCCCAGCTCCATCTGGAGGTGGAGAGGGCAGAGGGAGCCTGCTTCCTTGGTGTGCTCGGAAATTGGAGGTGCTCTCACACCACGATCCTGCCTGCACAATCTTCGGAGTATTTTTTCTTGAAAGCCCAGACAGTAGAGCTCTTTGGGCAGAGAGCAATAGTTTACTAAAGTTTCTGTGTAAAGGGTCAAAGAAAGCTTTTGCTATCAGACAAAGCAGACCAGATGTGTAGATCCCTGGTTTCTCCCAGCTCCTGATAGTCTCTGTGCCCTTTGTCCATGTGGTGAATTGTTTGTGCCCATGATCTCTTATGAAGGCCTGTTCCTGGATCCCTGAGACATACAGGCCGGATTTTCTACTATTATAAATGTATTATAATGATAATGATGAATCTAACCCAAAACAAAAATCATGCGTTCCCAGCTGAAAGTAGCTGGCCCTGGGATTCCACTGCTGGGGACACTCCTCCCACCATCTCTGGGCTAGGAGTCAGTAACCCATGGCTTCCACAAAACCAGGGGTGCAACTGTGGGTCTTTCTAATTAAACTAAAATCAATGCCAGATCAATTTAATTAGAAAGAACCATAGTTGGTGCCCCTAGAGCGCAGCCCCTGCCCCATCAGGTTCGATGTAATGTGCCCTTTCCAAAACTCACATTCCTGTCCTCTCACATTTCCTATTCTCAGAGGGCTGCTGGCGTCAGATACTTAGAGGTGCTCTGTTCAGTAAAGGTTGGACACCCTGTGGATATTTTCATAGCAATATTGGTGATTCAGGAAAGAGGGGGAAATGTAATGACTTTGCCTACGACACGAGTGTGGCTCTGCTGCCCTGGGAGCAGCACGGTGAGCCCTTGCTAACATCATCCCCACCACTGAGAATCCTGCTGCAGTTCCCCAGACAGGGTGCACGTAGGAAAGAGACGACGCACATGCCTTCTGCAGAACCCACTCTGCTCCATCCACAGATGTACTCTCCCGCATTTATGTGGACACGCTCATTTAATTCTGATTATGATAACAGTTCATAGCACACTAGCAAATTGATTCTAGTATGTTCTGTAAAAATCAATGGAGGCCCTGGAATTGGAGGCTGGCTGCAGATCTCTGGTGTTGAATCCTTGCTTGTAAACAGCCCACAGTTGCCAGGTGTTTGTGCAAATTACTCAGTTTAGACTGGAGGTTAGCAGAATTAGAAATCAGCTATGTTCTAATGCACTCTTTCATCTACTCTTTTTAGAAAACATTAAATTCGTCAGTCAAAATTTGATAAGCAGCATACTTAAGGAGCTGGAACTTGCTCGTTGCCTGTGTTTGCAACAGTGAGGTTTATGTGGAAGCAGAGAAAACATGCCATTTTCATAAAGTAGACTCCAGCTTCCAGTACCTCCTGATTGACAGGTGATGAGCCATTCTAAATGCCCGTGTCTGCCGTGTTACGGTGAAACATGTTTTTCTGCTTTCTCTCTGCCTTCTCCATTAAACGTGTGGAGTACAATCATATGTTTTCATTATTTTATGTATTTTATGTCCCAGTTATTTGTTCTGAAACACCATTTCATCTTTGGCCCCACCTGGACAAGAGGACTGCTTGAAATGCCATCTTTCTGGCTGTTCGCAAGTGACCTCCCCTGCCTCAGATTCTAAATCGTGGGACCTCTTGGAATTCTGAAAAGGGCAGTCGTGGTGGGTTAACCTCAGAAGGTTGTTATTTTACAGTGAAAGACATTATCATGAGACTCCAGGTGGAAAAACAGGCAACTCATCCTTTTCCTTTTAAAGGAATCATCTCTTTCTGTGTTCCTAAAAGTCGTCGACCTCTTAGTCTGAACAGAATCAAAAAGAGTTGTTTACCTGGAGAGGAGTCTAGGAGATCAGCAGAGCTGAGAGGCGGACCGAGGTCCCGTGGCTGTGGTGTTGCTGGCCCTTGATGCTGAGCAGGAATCGATGCTCCTCCTCTCTGGCCTGTTCTAAGCCTGTCTCATCTGCAGCAGGGGAAAATGGCAACTTCAGGCAGGATCTGAAGGGCCGTGCCAGCGTGGAGACCCCTCCCTGGGTAACACGTTCTTCTGCTCAGGAGCCACAGTCAGCTGTTGCTGCAGAAGCACACCAAGTCCCCAATTCTAGGCAGCGTCTGTCACAGGCAGCCCAGATGGACTGTGCCTGCCATACAGCTCGCAAGGCCAGGGATCAGGATGCGGCAGCCAGCCATGGACCTGCTTTTTCGCTGTCATGTTAAGCTGTCCCCAGCTCCATCCAGTCATTTACGGGCCCACAGCATGTTCAATCCCTCCAGGTGTCCACCTCATGCTACTCTCATCTGGTGACACAGCAAGGACCAGGCAGGAGAAACGCTTGCTCTTGCGCAGCTTCAGTTCTCATGGGGGTCTTAAGCATAGAGGGGACTTGGGGATTACTGCCCCAAACCAGGTGCTTGAACGTACCTTTTAAAGGGATCCTGGACCCTGCATGATGCTACAGTGGCTTTGCTTTCCAACCCTGAATTCGGTTTTTATTTTTCTCGTTTCTTGCCTGGCCACTTGCATGTGGTTCAGAGTTTGGATGTCACCCTCTATACAGAACCTGATGTTCTCACAGTCCCTTGTTCCTACCAGTGCACCTGGATAGGCAGCCCCAGGTCCCTCTGTGACATGGTGGTCACCTGGCTGGAATCCCAGTCGTGCCCGGGAGGGGATGGTGAAAGCAGACTCATCAAGGTAGTTATTTCCAGCCCAATTAGTCCCTTAAAGACATTTTGGAGATTTTCCAGTCCCTGGAATTTAGAGTCTCTGAAAAGCATAGGACTGAGAGACAGTCAGTTCCAAGGACCCTTTCCAACCCCGATGCTCTGGAAATCCAACCAGAGGCTTTGGGGCGGAGAGGACTGGCCTGGGGATGGACCTCCTTGGGTAGCTGCTGATCTGTCTTCAGGGGTGTCGCCCCTGTTGCTTTTCAAATGTTCTACCTGCAGTGTGATATTCACTAGGATCCGTTACAGAATGGCAGGAAGTGGCCCCTCGGATGTTTTCAGCTTGTGAGAGCTCTTGGCTGGCAAGTGAAATACCATCTGCTCCCTTCCAGAAGTCACTGCGCTCTTTCAGGGGTTACTTGTTCGCCAAGTTGGAGTTGGAGATAGGTTTTGTTTTTTTTTTTTTAATGTTACTTTTTGATTTTGTTCCCTGTGACTTCCTGGTCTTTCTTTCCCCACTTCCTACCTTTGCAATTGGAGTATGCATATCAGAGCTCTGCTCAGCAGGGAAGGAAACAAGGGTCTCCCTGCGGCTGGGGACCATCAGGGACCTGCAGGGGCTCAGGGATGGTATCTCTCAAATGCAGGCAGGTTTCAGCAGCACTGGGGAGCTGTTGGTAAAGAACCCACCGGTTCATGTACTGTTGACACTCGCGTCAAAATGGACTGTCCACCATGCTGATGATTTACGCTTCCTCTGTTTAATTATAGTTTGAAAATGAGATCATCACCAAGCTGGACCATGAAGTGGAAGGAGGCAGAGGAGACGAGCAGTACAAAGTGTTATTTGATAAAATGTGAGTGTTGATTGGCAGTGGGCTCTATGTTAGAACAGAGACAGCGACTGTAATTAGACTACAATGAATTCTGTAGCCCAGAAATAATTAAAATGTGTTAATAATGGAAAATATTTAAAATCGCGCCTCCATCGAGTTTCCTTCCCTGAATGTGATTAACGAAGTGTGCGTAATCATGTTTCAGCCTCCTGGAGCACTGCAGGAAGCACAAATACCTCGCCAAAACCGGGGAGACTTTTGTCCGGCTTGTTGTGCGCCTGATGGAGAGGCTCCTGGACTACAGGACCATCATGCATGACGAAAACAAAGAGAATCGCATGAGCTGCACGGTCAACGTGCTGGTGAGTGAGAACTTAATTAAGCCTTCAATCTTCACAGCACGCCAGAAGCCCAGCCGTGGCATTCCGGAGCCCGCCAGCCAGTGGGCATGGCACTGTCTCCATGGCAGAGCGCAGCTTCCTCTGCCTGTCTCCTCGTCTGCTGCAGAGGCAGAATAGCAAACGTTTGTAGACGCCTCTGAACAAGTCTGCGGAGCTGCCTCCACTCCAATGTTGCCCGTAGCTCCCGCTGTGGTTGAGGGTGGCAGCCACCTCCTGTGTAGCCACTGTAGGACCAGGTGGGTTACAGATCCTACGGCTGTGCTTTAGGAGATTAAAACATGTCCTCTGGCGAGTGGGGTGACGGGTGGCCTCGGGAGAAGTGTGCGCATCCCAATCCTCAGAACCCGTGAATGTGCCCTTGTTTGGAAAAGAGTCCTTACAGATGTAATTAAGGATCTTGAGATGAGATCATCCTGGATTACCTGGGGACAGGAGGGTGCTAACTCCAACGCCAAGTGTCTCGTAAGAGGTGGAAGAGAAGACCTGGAAACAGGAAAACCACGCAAAGACGGAGGTGGAGGTTGAAGTGAGGCAGAATGCTTGGAGCTGCCAAAGCTGTAAGGCACAAGGGAGGACTCTCCCCAGACTCCCACAGGAGCTGCGGCCCTGCCGTCGCCATGACTGTAGACACCGGCCTCCAGAACCATTGTTTCAGGCCACCCAGTTTGGGGTCATTTGTTGTGAGCTGCAGGAAACCAGTGCAGGGCAGCAGGATGGTGGGCGGCTGGGTGACCTCAGACCACCTTCTGCCTGCCTTGTGCACTCCTGCTGCTGCTGTGGCATGGCCGGGTCTGTGCGTGTGAACTTCCTGCAGCACGTCCAGGAAATCTGATGAGCCAGTGAGCTTCTAGGGAGCTTAAAGAGGTGATAGCTCAAGTCCAGGGAGTGGCTGGCGAAACTCAAGGTTCTCACACCCAGGGCCTCTGCTTCCTCCTCCATTCCACGCCCCAGAGGAACCAGGGAGGCTCCCTCCTTCCTCAGCCTCCCTGACCTGTCCAAAGGCAGGAAGGCAGGGAAACACTCCAGCTACCTCGCTCAACATGCTTTCCTTCTCCTCCCAGCCGCTGGCCTCTGGACTTCACCCGGTCCTTGGACAGCAGACGTTTGCAGTGCTTGCCACTTAGCTACATAGACTTTGTGCAGGAGGAATATGATGCATGACTCATTCTTTAAAATGCCCAGAGATGTTTGGCTTCGAAAGATAAACAGAAAGGAAAATTTTCACTTCCATGTCCCACCATGGGGAGCTTCAGGTGGAAGCTCATGGGCCGTCTTGGCCTCTTCCTCCTGAGGCTGGATAACCTGGTAGGCTAATAATAAACATTTTTGGTAGCAAGTTTTATTTTCCTTAAGAAGCCAAATGTGGGGTCTTCTGGTTTCTGGTCCAGCATGTGAAGAGTGTGAGGATCATCACGGCCTTCCTACCAGAAAAGAGCCTAGCAGACTGGAAGTTCAGAAGCCCAGGAATGAGAATCCAGCTCTTATCAGACGCCTCTTACCAAGTACATGATGTTTGCCTTCGGTGTGACGTAGTAAGCCACCCTAAAGAAAAAGAGCATGGGCTGAAGACTCAACAGCTATCAGAGCCGGACTCTATGGCAGAGGTGTTGGAATTATCAGTCCAGACTTAAATCAACAGCGATTTCCATACCAAGGGCTCTAATGAAAAAGGGGATACTGTGCAGGTACAGATGGGTAACAAATGAAGCAACCCAAAAAATGAAAAAGAAATTCTAGAAATCTAAAAACTTATACCCAATGAAGAATCCCTGGGATATGCTCAAGGGATTCTTAGCTCAAGGGATTCTTGGATATGCTTAGTCACATTCAATGCACAGGACTAAGGGGAAAAACTAGCAAGCTTCAAAACCTAAACATGTTTGCATGTATGAGGGTCTTGGACCACCAGAGGAGTTCCTGGCTACTGGTGTGTGTCCCTGAGAGCTGCCCCACTGACTCTGGTTTTTGTTTTTTGCATTTTTTCTGCCTTGAATTTCTATCCACCTATGAATTGTCTGAACAGCACAGCAGCCTGTGTGGCCCCAGGAAGCTGGCCTTGATCTTAGGCAGGGAAAAGCCCCTGACCCTGGCTGTGGGGCCTGTGCATTTTTGCCTCGGCTGAACATAATTGATGTTCATGGTGCCAGTGTAATTGGTGGAATAGAAACCATTTTTTTTTTCCTGTGGGGAAAAAAATAAAGGCCTTTTCCGAATTATTCTCTGCTACGGGCATAATTTTATAGTCTGATCCTTAAGGGGCCATTAGTGTCTGGAAGGAAATATTATTGACAAGGTTATTAGGTTTCCCATTCTGATGGTTAAGACTTCTGTTTGTTTTAAGCAAGATCTCTTGTCCTCACCACAACATGGGCCTGGGTGGAGAGGAGGAGGTGTGTCCTGCGTGTGGCTTGTCACCAAATCCACCTTGGGAAACAGATTCCTATACTGACACCTGCAGTCCTGTACTCCTGGAGTCTGATTCAGTGCCCACCTGCTGCTCCTTGGGTCGGCCTAGCTCAGCTTAACGAAGAAACACCAGGACAGCTGAGATGATCTCATTTTATTTACCTCTTTCAACGTGAGACATCCTAAGTCACTTCCTGAAGAGCAGAGCGTTCCATCTTGAACCATGTCCTGGGAACGATAGAGTAGGTCCTGACCTGTGTAATGCTTTCCCATTAAAAAAACAGAAAAGTCACTGAAATAGGTACAGAGGAGCCATAGAGACAGCTCCTGATGTTCCACAGCACTCAGGATGACTGTGGTTGACGACAGTTAATTGAGTATTTCAAAATAGCTCCTGGAAAGTAATTAGAACTTTCCCAGCACACAGAAATAAACAGCAAATATCTGAAGGAAAGACATGTCAGTTACTGTGATCTGATCAATGCACACTGTCCTTATTGTTGAAATAGCCCACTGTTCCTCAAATATGTCCAATCACTGTGTGACTATTAAAAATAAAAGTACATTTATGAGAAGTTAGTAAATAAAATAGGAAGTATGGACTGTGTGGATGCTCTCTAAGTCCAAAAGCAGAGTCTCACTTTAGGACCAGTTGTGTGATTTTTGTTTTTAAGAAAGCAGAGTTTGTGGAATATGCTAAGTTGTATGGGTTCACTAGTATCCTACTCTTCCCTGCTCTTGAACAAGCAAAAGGAAAAGTGAAAAAATAAGCAACATGAGCAGTCACTGTAGCCAGCACTCTAAGTCCCCAGCTGACCCCTGCAAGCTTTCCGAATGCATCATGGTTCCCACTGGCAAAATGCACATTTGTGATTCTCCACCGGCCTTGCGCTGTGGACACCTCCTCAAGCAGACCTCGCTCGCTGGTTGGTAACTTGGTGTGTGGTCCCCCCGTTATTCTGTACCAACACCACGCCCCATCTTTCAGACTGATGGAGTCTTTATTTGACAGAGGCCCATCTCTCTCTTCGTGGCCCTTTACCAGGTGAATGCATCCTAGCTTCTGCCCAGGGTTCTAAACCTGCTACAGCTGTTCCAGCCATTCAGGAAGCAGCGGTGCACGCAGTTCCAGAGTCCGAGCTCTGGGAGATCAAGGCCTATTGTAGACTGGAGATGGGGCCCACTCCCTGCGGGCTTCCTCTGATACTGAGCTTGAGCCTGACACCCACCAAGCTGCCGTGGAGAGAGGGCCTTGAGAGCCCGCTGATGGGAAAGCAAGAGAAGTGGGCGCCACAGCGCCTTTGCCCTAAGAGACACCAGGGTTCTTACAGAAACCGGAGTTGAGATGAGTGTGCCCTGGCTCTGCAGAGGTCTTGAAGTCCAAGGCAGAGAATAGATCGCAGCACTGCCGAAAACCAAGCCGTCTGTATCTC
>PVKS010023585.1:0-32214 GCA_004027875.1 Aplodontia rufa | reverse complement strand
AAGAAGAAGAAGAAGAAGAAGAAGAAGAAGAAGAAGAAGAAGAAGAAGAAGAAGAAGGAGGAGGAGGAGGAGGAGAGAAGGAGAAGGAGAAGAAGGAGAGGAGGAGGAGGAGGGAGAGGAGGAAGAGGAAGAGGAAGAGGAGGAAGGAGAAAGAGGAGGAGGAGGAAGAAGAGGAAGGAGAAAGAGGAGGAGGAGGAGGAGGAAATCAAGCAATCATTCTATGAGGTTACTATTAAAAGAAAGAAACAAAAACAATACAGCAAAAGATGAGGAAGACTCAAGAAATATATAGGCCCATTTCATTTATAAATATAAGTTACAATAAAATTTAATAGATCATTGGGTCTAGTAGAGAGCTTAAAAATAATACATCATGATCAGTGAAATTTTATCTCAGACATCATTGTATGATTTTATATAAGAAAATCCATGGGGCTGGAGAGGTGGTTTAGCACTTGCCTGGCATGCATGAGGACCCAGTTTGAATCCCAGCCAAGAAAACAAAAACCAGATGAAAAATAAATAAAATCAATTCTCTCTCTCTCTCTCCCTCATTTATTTTTTAAAAAGAAAAGGAGAGAAAGAGAGAGAATCAATTTATTTTTCAAATTGGCCTTTGTTTCTCTGATACTTAGTTGTGCGTGTGGTGCTGGGGCTTGAACTTGGGGCCTTGTGCATGCCAGGCAAGTGCTCCAACTTCCGAGTCACGCTGCAGTCCCCATTTACTCTGTATTAAACTGCTCCAGCCCCACTCTCTCTCTTTACAAAGAAAGTAAGAAGAAGGAAGGAAAGAAAGAGAAAGGAAGGAAAGAAAGAAAGAGAAAATAAATCCATCAGCAGAATTCTACACATGGACAGACTAAAAAAAAAAACGCAAGGAAGAACTGCAGTGACAGGCAACAGAGACACTGGATGTAGCTCAACACTTGTCAGTGACTTTCAGAGAACTAGGATGAGAAGGAAATTCTTCAGCTTGATGAAGCTGATATGTCCAAAACCAATGGCGAACATTCCTAATGCAGAAAATAGCTCAGGAGTCAGACAGGCTCTGGCATAAGATCCCTGCGTCTGCTAGCTCATGCTCAAGGTCCCAGCCAGCTCTGCAAGGGAAGAAAGATGATGTAAGTGGCTGAAGAGATCGGGGGTGTTTTACTCAGTTTTTTTTTTTTTTTCTCCTAAGACTAAAAATAACCTAGCAAGAACAATTTTAGGAGAAAAAAGTTTCAGAGGTCTCAGTCCATAGGAGCCGGCTGCATTGCTCAGGGCTGGATATCAAGGCAGAAGAGTGTGGTGGAGGGAAGCGGCTCAAGGTGTCACATTATGAAGCAGAGGGAGAGACTCCACTCTCCAGATACAAAATATACACCCAATGGCCCAATGGCACGCCCCCAGTGACACACTTCCTCCAGCCACACCCCACCAGCCTACAGTGACCGCCAGTTAAGCCCTCTCTGGGGATTAACTCACTGATTGGTTAAGGCTCTCGTAACCCAATTTCATCTCTCAGCCTATTTGCGTTGTCTCGCATATTGAGAGCTTTGGGGAACAGCTTTCTTTCTTAAGAGAGAGAGGGACAGTGAGAGAGAATGGGGGGAATCAATTTTATTTAGTTCTTCATGTGGCTTTCGTTGCTCCGACACTTCATTGTGTACGTGGTGCTGGGGTTTGAACCTGCGCCCTCATGCATGCCAGGCAAGCACCCTAACCGCTGAGCCACTCCTCCAGCCACCCCCCAGGGGGCACCTTTCATCCAAACCATAAAAGAGGGCAAGAAAGAAAATTGTCTCCATCTGCAGATGATATGACCATGGAACTGGAAAAGCCAACCATCGAGTGCTGATTTAAATCAATAATAATCCACTAGAACGGGCAATAAAACAAGACACTATGCACAGAGACAACAAAAACCATGAAATAGCTCGGAATAAATTTAATACCAAGTACACAGGACTCCTGTGAAGACAACTTTAAACCTCCAACAAAGGCTACCAAAAATATCTAAATCTTATACCCTTAAATGGTACAATGCTGTATTATACTAACTTAGTTTTGAAGAAAAAAACTACTAAAAACTGCAAAGAAAACCTAAATAGAACAAAAGGTTCATGCTTTTGTATGGTATAGCTTTACAATAATGTCTCTGACTCTAATTTTAGTGTAATCCAACTCAAAGCTAATTCTAGTTTGACATTTTGAGAAAGACAATAAATTGACTCTTAAGTATGAATAAAAGTCAACTTTAGGGGCTGGAGCGGTGGCTCAGAGGTTACAGTGCTTGCCTGGCATGCATGAGAACGCAGGTTCAAACCCCAGCACCACATACACAACAAAGTGTCAGAGCAATGAAAGCCACATGAAAACTAAAATAAAATTGATTCTCTCTCTCTCTCTCTCTCTCTCTCTGTCCCTCTCTCTTAAAAAAGGAAAAAAGGCAACTTTAAAAGCATTAAATCTTGGGCTGGAGTGATGGCTCAGTGGTTCCAGTGCTTGCCTGACATGCAGGAGGATGTGGGTTCAAACCCCAACACCCGGACACAACAAAGTGTTGGAGCAATGAAAGCCACATGAAAAACTAAATAAAATTGATTCTCTCTCTCTCTCTCTCTCTCTCTTTCTCACTATCCCTCTCTCTCTCTTTAAAAAAGAAAAGAAAAAAATGTATGTATCTGACTTTAATATATGCTAAAGAAAGCATCAAAAGTCCATTGAGAGGGGCTGGAGCGGTGGCCCGGTGATTACAGCACTTGCCTGGCATGCCCAAGTACACGGGTTCAAACCCCAGCACCAAGTACACAACGAAGTGTCGGAGCAACGAAAGCCATGTGAAAAACTCAGTAAAAATTGATTCTCTCTCAGTGTCTCTCTCTCTCTCACTATCCTTCTCTCTTTAAAAAAAAAATCCATTGAGAAACTATCTTTTGCTAGGAAATGGTGTTGAGAAAACTCGCTCAATGTGTGGACCAATACACCAGATTATGACCGGATGCCACGTCTCTTTTGTTGAGAAATGCAAACTGAATTCTTATCTAATACTAAATACAAAGAGGCATTCTAGATTGGTTAAAGACTTAATTGTGAAAAGAAAAAAATAGAAGCAAAAAAATAGAGAATATGTTTATATTCTGGGAGCAGAGACGGACTTTTAAGCAAAACTTAGAAAACACACACTATTAGGCAAAACACTTACTACACCAAACTCAAAGCTCTCCTGCTTCCCACCTGCTAGACAACTGCGATTTTTTTTAAGAAATGGAAAACAGTGTTTGCAAGGGTGTAGGAAAATTGGAATCCTCATATTGTGCTGGTAGGAATGTAAAATGGTTCAGTCATGTGGAAAACAATTTAATGGTTCCTGTAAGATAAACAGAACTACCCCATACTACCCCATATGACCCTGAAGTTCCACTCCCAGGTGTATATCTAAAATTATAAAAAAAAAAACAAGTGCTCAAACAAGCATATGTACATGAAAGTTTATATCAGTACTATTCTTAATAATCAAAAGTAGAAATAGTCCAAATATCTATCGATGGAAGAATTGATAAACAAATTATGGTATTCCATACTGGAATATTATTCAGCCATGAACAGGATGAAGTACTGGCACATGTTATAACGTGAATGGACCTCTGAAACATGACGATAAGTAAAAGAAGCCAGACATGAAAGGACACATATTGTATGATTTCATTACAATGAAATATCCAGAATAGACAAATGCATAGAGACAGAACATAAATTGGTGGTTGCCAAAGACCCTCAGGGGTTAAGGAGCATGGAAAGAAATTGCTTGCTGCATAAGGAGTTTTATTTTTGGAGTGATGGAAATGTTTTGTAACTAGATAGAGGTGGTGGTTGTACATTGTGAAGAAATTAATGTCAATGAATTATCCACTTTGAAATGGTTAATGGAAAAAAATTTTATGGAGGCCCTGAAGAAAAAAGCTTTCCATTTGGGGGGGGGGGAATTCATAGATAATAAAATTAAATAAGATTATTTGTCATCTTTAAAAGTGACAATTGGGGGCTGGAGCAGTGACTCAGTGGTTACAGTGCTTGCCCGATGTGTGCAAGTACATGGGTTCAAACCCCAGCACCACATACACAACGAAGTGTCAGAGCAACGAAAGCCACATGAAAAACTAAATAAAAATTGTTTCTCTCTCTCTCTTTCTTTAAAATAAATAAATAAATAAAACTGACAATGGACTAGTGTCTAGGATATATAGGAAAATCTTGCAAATTAACAAGAAAAAATAGCAATATCAATAAAATAATAGGTACAAGATACGAACTAGCATTTGCAAAGATATAATACCAAAAAATTGATGAAGATATAATTAAATGTTTAAGCTCATAATAGTCAGAGAAATACCAATTAAAACTACAGTGAGATGGGCCAGGGAGGTGACCCAGTAGTTCTATCCTCCACTCTGTGCTCACAACTAAGTAGAGGAAGCACACACACACACACACACACACACACACACACAGAGATGATGAAAAAATAAAATTAATTCTTTCTGGGGCTGGAGTGGTGGCTCAGCGGTTTTGGCGCTTGCCTGGCAAGCACAAGTACCCGGGTTCAAACCCCAGCACCACGTACACAACTAAGTGTTAGAGGAACTAAGGCCATGTGAAAAACTCAATAAAGTTGTTTCTCTCTTTCTCTGTCTCTCTCACTGTCCCTCTTTCTTTAAAAAAAAATTAATTCTTTCTCTTTAAAAAAAGAAAGAACTACAGGGGCTGGAGTGGTGGCTCAGCAGTATTGCACTTGCCTGGCATGTACAAGGATCTGGGTTCAAACCCCAGCACCACCTACACAACTAAGTGTCAGAGCAATGAAAACCAGATGAAAAAAAAAGCTAATTAAATTGATTCTCTCTTAAAAAAAAAAAACTACAGTGAGATATTAATAAACATCTATCAAGGAACAAATTAAAAAGGGAGATATGTGTCAGAGCATGGTTCCCAGAAGCTCACCTTAAGGCTTGGATTCATTTTCAAATAATTCATTAAGGAAGTCATCCCAAGGCAGGATCATTAAAGAAGGTGGGGACACTGCACAGGGAAAAAAAAGCAGAAGAAACTCAACAAAGATTATTTCAGAGCTGGACTTCAATGCTGCTGCAATAGCCCACCGGCTGCAGCGTGTCTGGGGACACCTCACCTCCCAGGCCCATCCTCTGCTCTGAGCAAAGTGACTCCAAGACTACTCCAAGGTGCGCCTCTAAAGACAGAAGCAAACCACACAGGAACTCAGAGATGGGCCCACGAACCAGAGGAAGAGATTCGCGAGTTCCTGGCCGCAGCAACAACTGTGTCTGTTACAAGATGGACAAGAACACAAGACCCTGGGTGGATGACGGGTGGAGCAGCCATGGTGGCACGTGATTCGGCAGTTCTTAGACAATTTACTTTAGACGAACATATTTATAACCCTGAATTCCCAATTTTGCTTCCCAAACGAATCATAACATGGGTGCACAAGGAGAATATTCAGTTGCCCACAGGGCATGGCTTCTACTCTAAAACCCTGGGGGTCGCTGATGTCACCCTCCTGCAGAGGCTCCACACAGGCTCCTTTCATCATCCTGACATTTCGGCTTCACTGGAGCAGCTGAACCGTGAGAACCAAGCGTGTGCAGCCTGGACTTTTCTTGAAGTTCAGAATCTTGAAGAATCATTTCTCACTTTGGGCCGCGTTCGAATTCGGCAGTTTTTCAGGGTTGAATGTGTCAAGGGATCACTCCCACACATGTCGTTTGTTGCCCTGAAAATTGTGCCTTTTTCTCAGTGTACGGCAGGTCTGTCCACTTTGGGGGCCCATCCGATGCACCCCACAACTGGACCCTCTAGAAGAAACATTAGTATAAATGTCCTCATAGTTCTTTCTTCCTGGAATATACGTGTTTTACCAAAGCTTTTAGGATATTTCCTGCTTTCTAAGCCCTCGATGTAGCAGGCCACCCTAATTTTCCTTGGGTTGTTGAGAGAATCGAGATACTTGTATCAGTCAGGGTCCAGAGAGAAGAGGGGAAACCACAATGGTCATTCCAAGGGAGGGGTATTTAATAAAGGGAATTGGTTACTCGGTGTTGGAACACTGAATAAGCAAACTGGAGAGGTAGAAGCAGCCCAGAGATTATTATCTTTAGAAGCAGCTATCACCCCAGGGCTGGAGGAACAGAGAAAAGGACATTTTATTGCTCTCAGGCTGCTGAAGGGGTGGAGGCTAAACCGTGTTAAGGGGCAATGGGCTAATGCAGAAAAGCCAGAGGTGGGTTTGGCTGCGACTAGTAACTTGATGGCACTTAGTGTGATCATCGCTGGGAATTCTCAGAGAAGTTGGGAGCTGGAATCAAAGCTGGATGCTGTCTCTGGGAAGGTCTGCAGACTCGAACAAGAAACTGGAAGAGACTGTCTTCCCTCCTCTACTTTCAGTTCTTCAAAGTGTCTCCAGTTGGAGCTGGAGCGGTGGCTCAGTGGTTACGGCACTTGCCTGGCACATGCAGGGATGCGGATTCAAACCCCAGCACCACATTCACAACCAAGTGCCAGAGCAACGAAAGCCAAGTGAAAAACTAAATAAAATTGATTCTCTCTCTCTCACACTGGCTCTCTTAAAAAAAAAAAAAATAGTGTCTCCAGTTTGGTAGGACCTATGGGACGCTAGCTAGAAGGGACTCTGGGAAAACAACTTTGCAGAGTCTAGTTGCAACCTCACAGTGCAGAGTATAGAAAGATAATAGTCCAGGCCCGAACACACTTGCACACTTGCAGTGAGAATGTGCACTGTTGCACAGTTGTCTCTGCCAGATGAAAGCACTTCCTGATGGGTTTTGTTGTTTGTTTGTAGCCAAGATAACCCGAAATCTGCCTACATCCACCTGGACATCATCAAAATGGCTTTTGTTGTTGTTGTTGTAGAAAGACACGTGGACATCACCTACAACAGTGATACTATGGCACAGAGGTGAATTAGATGGAGGTGAAGGAGATTTAAAAAAAAATAAGGAAGCCGAAAACTCTCCTTGGACTATATTCCTTTTTCAGCCATTCTGTTATTATGTTATTATATTTCAGGTTTATCTAAGCAAAGAGTACATGGCTGGAAACTTTAAAGTCCCACCTGAAGGGCTGGAGACCGCTTGCCTGGCATGCAGGAGATCCTCAGGCATGAACCCCAGCACCACATAAGCAAATAAAGGAAAAGCCAACCAGAGGGGAAAAAATAGCATTTAAAAAAATCCAACCTAAAAGTGTCTTTCTCATAACTGAGTTTAATGCATTTGTTTATTGTGATTATTGATTTATTTCCTTCCTTTGAATTTATTTGACCATCTTTGTGTTTTCAATTTACCATGTTTTGTCTTTGCTTTTATTCTTTTTCCTGTCTTGACATATTGCATCAATCTTTCTTTAGTCCCTTGTATTTACTTGAAAATTATAAATTAATTTTTGGGCATCTCCCTCTTAAGTCAATAATCCTTTCCTGAAAACCAAATGTTATGTATGAAAATGCTAAGAGTGTATTTTCTATCATTTATTTATTTATTTATTTATTTTTAGGAAAGAGGGACAGTGAGAGAGACAGAGAAAGAGAGAAACAACTTTATTTAGTTTTTCACATGGCCTTAGTTGCTCCAACACTTAGTTGTGTATGTGGTGTTGGGGTTTGAACCCGGGTCCTTGTGCTTGCCAGGCAAGTGCCGAAACCGCTGAGCCACGGCTCCAGCCCCTTTTCTATCATTTAAAATGGAAAAATATTATAATATGTAATGTCAACAACAAAAATCCCCCAATCAAGTTCCTAAGACTACCAAAACTCCCTCCCTCTCTCTCTCTCTAAATATATATATAACGAATTATCATGTTAGAAAGAAAAATGTTTTAGAGTTGCATTCTGATCAGAAACAATGTAATTGTTAACAAAGAATTTGATGCAATAATTTGGTCTCTCAGCAGCAGTAACATCTGAAATTCATATCCCTTTGTCAAAACTTGGGCTTTGCAAAATGACGACAATATGATTTCCACATTCTGCTACAATTGTACTTGGAATGTAAATCAAATTATTGCATTGCAACTTTAAAATACATGTTTTTAAAGTTGTATTGAATTTGAGGAACATGAATACAAATTTTACTTAGACAGTAGTTGGAAAAATATATTGAGAGATATGCTTGTATAAAATGTGTATGTAAAAGCAAGGACACATTCCTAAGATTTTTTTTTTTTTAAGAGAGAGGAAGAGAGGGCATGAGAGAGAGAAAGACAGAATCAATTTTTATTTATTTTTTTCATCTCTTTTTTTGTTTTTCTGATAGTTGTGCATGTGGAACCAGGGTTTGAACACAGGTCCTCACACATGCCAGGCAAGCACTATAACTGCTGAGCCATCACTCCAGCCTCATGTTCATAAGATTAACAAGCAAGATATTCCGTGGGAAGTATTCATACATTTCTTTTTGTTTTAAACAAGATGTTATTTTTCATTATGATTTTACCTATCCAAGGGGTTTGTTACACTGTCAAACATTTCTTCAGTAATTACCTTTAAAATGGCAACCCACAACATTCACAAAGTTCATTTCACATTCACGAAGTTCATTTCAGCTAAAGAGGAGGAAGAACTGGGTTCGTTTGCCCATAACGTCCTGGACCCGTTTTTCTGTGCTGCTGCCTGGCCCCTTTTGGTGGATCTCCTTTCCCACCCATCACCTGGACTATTGCTTGGACACTTTGCTCGTGGCATGTGCTAAGTCGTGCTTCCCCACCTACAAAAATTGTGTCACTTTGGAATCCACAAATGAATACCTAAAGTAGTCTCTGATCAGTTTGGGGAGGGTCTACTTTTCTTAAATCTGTCTAAATTTTCTCTGACCATCTTAGGTGGTTGTCCATCATCCCAGTCCCCCCCAGTCCCCTCCCTCCCCCCCGTTGTTCTCCTGAAGGACTTTCTACCTGTCACCATCAGAGGGCGACTTTCAATAGTTTCCTGGATCCAGGCTCCCTCTTGGGGTATAATTCCAAATTGTTCCAATTTCTTTCCTCTTCCATTATAACTCTCGGGGACCCGCTACCATCAAAAGGATCACCTCAACCCTTCCCTAGCCTACTTTTCAAATGCAAAAGCAGTTAGGTCCAGGTATAAAGTCAGAGGAGCACCCTTCTTTTTCTCTTCTGTGACAAGTTCTCACGAGTTAGGTCTCTCTCTTCCTGAAGTATCATCTCTCTTCACTCATCTGCTGATCTGTCCCTAGTTTGCTTTGGATCATTTCTGAAGCTAACGACTGGTAGTTCTCTGTTCATTTGGGCTACCCAGTAGGTGCTCATCATTCCTGGGCCAGCCTGACTCTGTAACAGAAGGCATAACAGACGCAGGCTCCCTGGAGTGATTTTTTTCAGCCTTTGTTTTATTCTTTTTTTTTTTTTTTTTAAGAGAGGGACAATGAGAGAGACAGAGAGAGAGAGAAACAACTTTATTTAGTTTTTCACATGGCTTTCGTTGCTGCAACACTTAGTTGTATACATGGTGCTGGGGTTTGAACCTGGGTCCAAACGCTTGCCAGGCAAGCGCCGAAACCGCTGAGCCACCGCTCCAGCCTGAGCCTTTGTTTTATTCTTATTGTAAGAATAAGAAGAGGCTTCTTTATCTTCATCTAGACATTACTAGATCGTTGTGGCACTCAGAAATGTGATTGGATCATAATTAAGGGACATCCCAGGGCCAACTGAAAGCAAAGAGCAGAGGGTGGGTAGGTAGAGGAAGCCTCAGCAAGGCTGTAGGTAAGTCCGTCTGCTCTTTCCTTGCATCTAGTATTTCTTCTTTCAGGATGGGAAGAAAAAAAAAATTGGGATGGCTCTCAGTGAGAACCAACTATAAATCAAAACCAAAAAAATTCACATGGTCTATGTAGAACTTTTCAACGAGGTTTTTAGTCATTCTTTCATTCCACAAATACTTGCCATATACCAAGTGCTACTGCCCCAGCCACCCAGGGATATAGTAGTGAGCCGAAGTCTTTGCAACTTTGGAGGAACTCTTGTGAAGGAAATGGGCAATAAATGAGCAAATACGTTCAGGAATAAATCTAAGGACTTTGAAGAATAATAAAGCATAATAGAACATGATTGGGAGAGAATGCGTATTGAAGAAGGCTGATGATTTTTCCACATTTTTATTGGTGCATTATAGTTGTACATGATGAAGGCATTTGTTGTTGCGTATTCACAAATGCACACAGTACAGCAATATAATTTGGCCAGTATCCCTCCCCCGGCACTTCCCTCCTCACTCACCTCCTCCTGCCTCTTGGTTCCTTTCCTCTGCTGATGTCCCTTTGATTTTTTTTTAAACTTTTCCAGTTTTTATGGAGTGCATGGAATTATTTAGTATCTTAGAGGTGCAAAAGATACTTTTTTAAATCCCCCTTTCCTTTCCCCTTTTCCCTCTGGTCCTTCTTGCTCTCTCCCCTTCTCTTCCCTCTTCCTTTAGCTCGTCTATTAATTCGTATTTGATTGTTTCTTTATATACTCTTATCCTTCCCTCCTCCCTTCCTTTATTTTATTCCACATATGAGAGAAAATATTCAATCTTTGATTTCTGAGTTTGACTCTTTTCACTTAGCATGAGATTCTCTATTTCTACCCATTTACTGGCAAATGCCATAATTTCATTCTTTTTACTAACTGAGTAACTCCGTAGTGTGTGTGGGTGTGGGTGTGGGTGGGTGGGGTGTATAGCACAATTTTCCCATCTAATGATGGGCATCTATACTGTGAATTATGCTGCTATACACATTGATGTGGCTGTGTTGCTGTAGAATGCCAATTTTAGATCTTTTGGGAAAATACCCAGGAGTGGGATAGCTGGGTCATACAGTGGTCCCATCCTTAGTTCTTTTTCCTTTTTAATAATTTTTTAAATAAAGAGAGAGGGGCAATGAGAGAGAGAGAGAGAGAGAAAGAGGATCAGTTTTTTATATAGTTTTTCATGTGGGGTTTCGTAACTTCATTGTGTACATGGTGCTGGGGTTCGAACTCACATACTTGTGCATGCCAGGCAAGCACAATAACCACTGAGCCACTGCTCCAACCCTGTGTTTTTTTTATTTTTTTAAGAGGGACAGGGAAATGAGCGAGAGAAAAAGAGAATCAATTTTATTTCGTTTTTCATGTGACTTTTGTTGCTCTGACACTTCATTGTGTGCTGGGAGGTGCTGGGAGGTGCTGGGGTTTGAACTTGAGCATGCCAGGCAAGTGCTGTAACCACTGAGCCACCCCTCCAGCCTCCATCCCTTGTTCTTTTGAGGAATCTCCATACTGCTTTCCAGAGTGGTTGTACTAGTCTGTAGACCCATAAACAATGTACAAAGGTTTGTTTTCCCCAAAACCTCGCCAGCATTTATTGTTCAGAAGGAAGGCTTATTTTCTTTTTATTTTTTTGAGTTAATTTTTATTAATTTTTTTTTCATCTGGTTTTTGTTTTTCTGACACTTAGTTTGTGTATGTGGTGCTGGAGATCAAACCCAGGTCCTCATGCAAGCCAGGCAAGCACTCTATTGCTGAGCCACCTCTCCAGCCCCTATTTTATTTTATTTTTTTTACGTTGGAGATTGAATCCAGGGGCACTCTACTACCAAGTCTCAGCCTCGTCTTTTTTATTTTGCTAAGTTGCTGAGGATGGCCTTCAACTTGCAGCCTCAGCCTCCTCAGTAGCCAGGATCACAGGTGCGTGCCACCTTCCCAGGTAGAAAGGACTTTCTTATAAGGGGACATTTGAATAGAAAAATGAGTGGAGGGAGTAAGCCATAGGAAGTTCTTCAGAATAGAATTAAGGAAGCCCTGTAAGGATCAGCAAGAAGTCTAAGATGGCAAGAATGACGTGATGGCAAGAAAGACTAGCAGGAGATGAAGTTAGGAAGCAGCAGGAAGAATCCCCAGGATCTTAAGATAATAGGAAAATGTTAGCAGATTTTGAGAAATAAAATCTGTGATTTTTTTTACATTAAAAATAATTTATCCATAGAAATACATTTAAAAATAATTTATCCATAGTAATACATTTCTCTTCTCTTCTGTGTGTTTGTCTCACTGTGAGCCGAGCACAGTTTACAAGCTCAAGGAAATGACATACTTAGGCTACTGTTCACAGACTTCTTCAGGACCTGAGACAGACCATCTGAAAATCTTTCTTATAAAAGTCTATAATTTATTAAGGGAAACAGCTGATGAGGACCTCCAACATGAGTTAATTGCTGCCTGATAGAGTGATCACTTGCTAACATTACTCCCACTCACCCCCATTCTCTCCCTCTCTCTCTCTCTCTCTTTTACTAAAGAGATTTATACCAAGGAAAGATATGAATGTATTTAAATAGCTCAAAGCCAAAGGGGTCTTTGCCTTGGGCCAAATGATTGAAAAGCACCCTTATTTCAGATTTGGAATACGTTTGAAGACGGAATTGTAGGACTTGCCAATGCACAGATTGGATGTGTAGAAATAAGAATAGAAGGACATAACCAGAATGGCAGTTACCAAGAACAGAAATTATAATAAATGCTGGTGAGGATGTGCAGTGGAAAGGTACACTATTACATTATTGGTGGGACTGCAAATTATAACAAGCACTCAGGAATGGAACCACCACATGACCCAGCTATCCCACTCCTTAGTGTTTATCCAAGAGATCTAAAACCAGTATACGATAGAAATACAGCCACTACAATGTCCATAGCAGCACAATTCACAATAGCCAAATTATGGAATCAGCCCAGATGCTTGTCAATAAATGAATGGGTTAAGGAAAGGGAGAATTAAGAAATACAAATGGAGTTTTTTACTCAGCTATAAAGAAGAATGAAATAGGTGCTGGAGCACTGGCTCAGAGGTTACCACGCTTGCCTGGCATGTGCAAGGACGAGGGTCAAACCCTAGCACCACATACACAACAAGGTGTGAGAGCAACAAAAGCCACATGAAAAACTAAATAAAATTTGATTACCTCCCTTCCTCTCTCCTCCATCGCCCCCTCTCTTTCACTGTCCCTCTCTCTTTAAAAAAAGAAGAAGAATGAATGAATGAATGAAATAATGGCATTTGCTGGTAGCTGGATAGAGATGGAGAAAATCATGCTAAGTGAAATGAATCAGAATCAGACAATTAAAGGCGAATGTTTTCTCTCAAATGTGGACGCTAGAGCAAAATAGAAGAAGGCACAGGGAGGGGATCAGATATCATAAAGATTTAGGGAAGGTCAGTGAAGGAGATGTAGGAGAATGAGGGAGGAAGGAAGAGAAAGGGGAAGATAAATGGAATGAATTTAACAAAATCATGCTATATTAAAATATAAAGGAAAAGGGGGGAGGGGCTTTGAAATAAAATTCCTTGCCTGTATGATTTTGTCCAAACTACCCCAGTTACTATGTATAAGTATGATACTCCAATAATAAATAAATAAAATTCAAAAAGAATAGAGGGAAGTGAAAGAAATCAGGAATAAACTTCAAAGGGTTTTTTGTTTTGTTTTGTTTTTGCCTAAATAACAGTAAGAATGACTTTGTCACTTACTCAGATAAGTAAGACTGAGAGAAGAATGGGTTTGAAGGGGAGGAGAATCAAGAATTTTTCTGCATGGTCAAGCCTGAGATGCCTATTAGACATTCAAGAGCAGATACAGACTACTCTTGCATATAGCCCCTCCCTGGGATGCAGGCTCCAAGAGGACAAGGATTTCAGTCTCTTTTATTTACTGCTGTGGATGCTGGCACATGGTAGGTATTTAATATATGTTGAACGAATGAATGAACATGAGTCTGAGGCTTTGTGGTTTGAAGTCCTGGAGTGTGGCCCATGCTAAACAGAATGATAAAAAGCAAACTGGCAACAAAGATAATTTATCAATACCCCAGATACCCAGAGAAATTATAGATGAGCCAGCTGCTTTTGCCAGAGAGATGCAGACAAGAACTGGAAAACAGGAAGGACTTTTTCTTCCTTCTACACTCCAGTCTTCCACTAGTCCCTCCTTTTGGCAAAACTGAACAGGTAGTCCAGTGGGCAAGGAAATGTAGTCTGCATCCCAGAGTGGGGTTTAGAAGGTGGGGTTTGGAACTGAGAGACTATAGATAAATAACTGACGCAAGAGGCTACTCACAGGAAGCGCAGCTTCCAAGGGGGCCTCTTCCTTCCGAATTAAAACTCGAATGTTGAGTAGCCTGCAAGATACACACATGCAAGATACAAGAACAAAGAGAAGAACAGAGGCTGAACAGAGGAGTAAGCCAAAGCCATTTATACAAACATTTTTTTAAGAGAGAGAGAGAGGGATAGAAGGAGAGAGAGACAGAGAGAGAGAGAAAGGATAATCAACTCTGTTTTTTTTCATCTGGCCTTTCTCCTACACTTAATTGTGTATGTGGTGCTGGGATTTGAGACAGGGTCCTTTGCACATACCAGGCAAGCGCTCCAACCACAGAGCCACCACTCTAGCCCCTATATTAACTATTTTTTTAAAGAGAGAAGGAGAGAGAAAGAGAGAAGAGAGAGAGAGAATCAATTTTTATTGAGTTTTTTCACATGGCTTTCATTGCTTTGACACTTAGTTGTATACCTGGGTGCTGGGGTTTGAACCCATGTACTTGCGAATGCTGGGCAAGCACCATAACCACCAAGCCACCGCTCCAGCCCCCTATATTAACTTTTAAATGTCCAGGGACCTCCCTGAAGAAGAAAAGGAAGCCCATATAGCAAGATGATTTTTCTATTGAGAGATAGTAAAGTAGGAAAGAGAAAAAGAACAGACTTCCTCAAAATTCTCCTTTGCCCCACTCCCATCACCCTAACTCAATGGATGTTTCTTTAAAGTTTTTGTCACTACTGAAATTCAATGCATGGTTTGGTATGAAATTTTAAGATATGAGAATATATGTAATCCATAGTTTGATACAATTATGTATTATCCTTTATCACTGTTGCTGGCTAATCACAGCATGCAGAACTGGAAGAACCAAAAACATTTAAAAAGTAAGAGGGTCATGGGGAAGCTTCTCATGGAGATGTCAATCAATTAGTGCTGGTTGCCTAGAATCTACCTTTCGTGGGTGGACTCAATTATGATACTCAATAATGGTAACTCCGTTGTGACACAGTCTCCATATGAGGGTAGAAAGCTGTGAGATTAACAATTTGCTTTCATTAGACAGAGGCATCTGAACTGATCCCACTTCCTAAATCATTCTGTTTCACAGTTGAGTCATTGCTGCTTGAACTTAAAAGCTAAGAATCTGCTTTTTCCTTCTCTTGTCCCATTAAGTTAGGTCAAGGGAACAACTCTAAGAAGGTAAGAGAATATCAGTGCTGGGGAGGCGCCTTAAATGGGGACAGCAGCCCATCCTCTCCTCCTTTGTGTATTTGAAACATTTAGAAATTTGCCATGGTGGGCATCTTCAACCCCTAGACTTTTCCTGAGCCCACCTTCTATCCCTTACTTTATATCTTATATATTTAAAACCTCAAGGTCCCCCCTTTTTGTTTCTCTTTCGGTTCCTATCCCCCTGATACCCCACTGCTAAACTGAATGGAAGTAACAGCTTTCACTCTCTCTTGTAAGTAGACTTCCCCACATTTTTAATAGATATCCAAATGAATTTCCTGGCCTTGGTTCCCAGTTTTCAGATTACTAGTCTTCTGCTCAATCTCTGTATTCTCTATTTCTCCCCATATTTCTTAGCTTCCAATTTATGATAGAGTTGCTATTGCTATTGCTGTATTCCCATCCTCATAAAGTTCATTAACTGTGAAAATCATTTTCCATTCATTCAAATCCTGATAATGATAATCTGAATAATGAGTTGGTCAACAGAAGGGGGGAACAAATTTGTAAATCCTAGTTTCACTTTCTGCCCATGGATGGAGGGCAGGTTGCTAAATAAAGCTTACCCAATCCCCAATTTGTTTTTTCTTTCTTTCTTTCTAGAGAAGGACAATGAGGGGGAGAGAGAGAGAGAGAGAGAGAGAGAATAAATTTTATTTGGTTTTTCCTATGGCTTTCATTGCTCTGACACTTCATTGTATATGTGGTGCTGGGGTTCGAACCCATGTCCTCATGGATGCCAGGCAAGCACTGTAACCACTGGGCCATCACTCCAGCCCCCAGTCCCCAATTTCTAGCAGGGTTTCATTTTTTCTTTGCTAAGGAGATAACTTCCTGAAACTTCAATTTCCTGGTTCTGTGGTATCTGAACTAACATAGAACATAAAAGCCAGAGCACCCAGGATGTTGACATATTTAAGTACCAATCACATCTCTTCTCCATACAGGATGTATAGCAATTAATAAACGTATGCATGAATCAGGTAAGTTTTGTGTGTTTTTTTAAAGCTGGTTTGGAGATTGTGACTGGATCCTGAACATAAACCGGGCTTCCTAATACATCTCCCAAACTTAGTAACTTGTCTAGTCACTACTAAAACATTAGCCTCCCTGAAAAGTTAAGAGCATCAGTGCTATTTAGCAGCTATTTAATAAAATGAATCAAAAATAGGATGTGGTATCCTTGCTGAATATTATGTGCCACCACTTTTAATTTGCACAAGAAGGGTGATGTCTCTTTTCACTCTTACTTTTCATACCAATACTTGCAAGAGGGTGGATGTTTCTGTCTTACGAACAGTTAGAAATAAAGAAGAGGAAGAAAACAGCTCTATAAAGAGTTCTTACTGAATGTGCCCTCACCTCCTGCTCTTTGCTTCTGAAGTCACAGCTCCTAGAAAGCACTGAGTCACCCAGAAGACCCCATCCTTTCTGCCCCACTGTTACATAGGGGTGAAGGCTCCATCTGCATGTAGAAATTAATGGACCTAACAGGATGAAAAGGAACTAGGTCCTGATTTAGATCCACATCCAACTTGTAGGAGTTGTAGAAGAAGATGACCACCCCAAGGTTTGGTTGATTCTACTTGTGTCTCTGAAAAAAAGAAAAGAAAAGATCAATGGGTACTTACATTATCTTAGCTTTTATCACATGGTCTGTTTCTGTGAGCAAATCCTGGCTCTTCCATCTCAAGCCTAATAGGTTTTTCAATCTCTACAAGATTTTATATCTGCTTTTAATTTGGCATCATTGGGCTTATTAAGCTTTTGGTCATTTTGTGAGTTTTAATCCTTTTCTGTATCAGAAATTGCATTTCAGATGCCACATTAAATTAGATGGCTTGCTTCTTTTACTACAACATCATCTTTTCCCATGATTTCAGAGCTACTTTCTCCTGGTTCTCCTCCTCTAACCTCTGGCCTGTTTCCAGTGTTTTGTTTTGGTTTGTTTGAGAGAGGGAGAGAGAGAATCAATTTTATTTAGTTTTTTTTTTAATGTGGCTTTTGTTGCTCCAACACTTTCTTGTGTATGTGGTGCTGGGATTTGAACCCGTGTCCTCACGTATGCCAGGAAAGCACCGTAACCTCTGAGCCACCGCTCCAGCCCCCTTCAGTGTTCTTTATACCCTCCACTTAGGATGCTCTTCCTTGGATATTTGCATAGTCCAGTGCTCTGTCCTACACCTTGATCTCTTTTCAGCCCATCATTTTTCCTGCTTTATCTTATCTATTCCAATAACTTCAGCTAGTATATATAGTTAGCACAGACTACCAAACGGAAAATTCTATTCCAAATGTCTTAGTCTGCTCAGGCTGCTATAACAAAATGCCATAAACTGAGTTGCTTATAAACAACAGAAATTTATTTCTCAGTGTTCTGGAAGCTAGAAGACCAAGATCAAGGTGCCAGCAAACTCTATCTGGTGAGGGCCCAGTTCTTGGTCCATAGATGGCTGTCTTTTTTTTTTTTTTAAGAGAGAGGGACAGTGAGAGAGAGAGAAAGAGAGAAGCAATTTTTTATTTAGTTTTTCATGTGACTTTCATTCCTCCAACACTTTGTCGTGTACGCTGTGCTGTCGTTTGAACTCGCATACTCGTGATGCAAGGCGGGTGCCATAACTGCTGAGCCACCGCTCCAGCCCCAATGGCCATATTTTTGCTGTGCCCTCATAAGACAAAAGGGACAAAGATGCTCTCTGGGGCCTCTTTTATAATGCTTTTGATTGCAAGCCACAGAAATGAACCTATTTTTTTCTGACTAATTTAAGCTAACAGAGAGGAGTTAATTGAAAGGATTTTGGGAAAGCACAGGGAATTAAAAGGGAAACTGAATAACCATGTTTCAAGGAGAATGAGATCTGGGGCAGCTCTGGGGCTCTCAACAAGAGGTACAGGTACAATCATCTTTCAAATTCCTGGCAGAAAGGAGATGTCACCCAGGACTAGGACACGGGGTAAATGGCATAAGTCTGTGACTGCTCCAAACTCTTACCATTTCTCAGCCCCTCCCCAGTACCATATAGCGTTCTCATCTTCCCTCTTTTGAACTTTCCAATCTATATTCCTACGTCTTTCCAATGTAGAGTTCATGCAGCAACCGTTTTCATAGTTCTCAAATATGTATCAACCAGGGCATCTCCTTCCTCAAAATCCCTTCGTAGCTCTTCATTGATCAAAATAACCTACAGGCTTCCTAGCAAAGACTTTATTTTAGGATTTTAATCCTGTCTACCTCTCTAGACTCGCCTTTTCTACCCTTTCCATAATTGCAGACATTCTGCAATTATTCCAACTCCCCTGAACAAGTCATACTTGGTCGTATTCTCGTGTTCTTGCTTGCGTGGTTCCCTCTTCCACAAGTGTCTATTTTCTCATCTCCTTACTTGGTTAATTCACACTTAGCTTTTCAGGCTTAGTGCTACTTCCAAGTCTTTTCCAGGCTTTTCTTGGTCTGATTTACAGGTTTTTCCTCTTTCCTCCATGGCACCTGAATTGATCTCTAACATAGGCCTCACACTCTTAGGCAATCAACACTTTCCTTGTCTCCTCCTGGGTAAACTGTGAGCTCCTTAAGATAGAGGTGGCTCAGTGGTTTCGGCGCTTGCCTGGCAAGCATGAGGACCTGGGTTCAAACCCCAGCACCACGTACACAAGTAAGTGTTGGAGCAATGAAGGCCATGTGAAAAACTAAATAAAGTTGTTTCTCTCAAAAAAAAAAAAAGATAGAGGATGACAGGGGCTGGAGCAGTGGCTTGGCGGTTACGGCGCTTGCCTGGCATGCGCAAGTACACAGGTTCAAATCCCAGCACCCACGTACACAACTAAGTGTTGGAGCAACGAAAGCCATGTGAAAAACTCAATAAAAATTGATTCTGTCTCTCTCTCTCTTTTTCTCTCTCTCTCTCTCACTGTCCTTCTCTCTTAAAAAGAAAAAAAAAGATAGAGGATGACATCTGATTCATGATTGGTTCCTAACCTGTCATTAATGTTCAGTACATATATTGAAATAAACAGATACTGACTTGGAATGATTAGCATACAAAGGACAGTGATGGTGCAAATATGCATAATATCCACATTTCCATTTTTACAGAGCTGACTGCCTAGGAGACAGACAAGATCTGCATATAAGAAAATTATAAGTAGAACTACAAGATAGTATATAATTACATGCACAAAGAAAAACAAAGCCTATAGGCTAGAGTTTGGAAAGTCTCTTGAGAAGCCTGATCTGAGTAGTAACAAAGAAAGATTTGTGTGAGGAATGAGAGAGGGATGCTTATGGTGTTTGTAGCACTCTGAGGAATGGGGTGAAAACACTGGGTAAGGTAGAGATTGATTTAAGAGATGTTGATCAGGTCAGTGTGTGTGTTGTGTGCAGGGAAGTTGCAGCTTAGATCATAGCCCATTTTGCTGAAGTATGTCTTTGTTCTCATCATTCTCTGTCTTCAACATAGAACACCTCCACATTCTAGACCGCCCATTCATCACAAATTCCCTGTGTCTCCTCCAGAATCCAGAAGAGAATAAGATATTTTCAAAATGAAAAGTTTCCATATCAAGGCATTTCATCTACCTTTCTAATGTTCTCAAAGGTATTGTACACCAAATCTTTCTGATCTTTCTTTTTTTTGATTTTAAAAAATTTTTTTTCAGTATGATGGGAATCTTACTCTGTTGCCCAGGCTGGCCTCAAACTCTTGGGTTCAAGTGATTCTCCTCCCTCACCCTTCCGCGTAGCTGAGAGTACAGGTACATGCCACCATACCCAGCTAGATCTATTTTTATTTTAAAGATATTTTTTGTGCTTGTGTGATTTTTTTTTTCCAGCATGGGTTATTCATGAGCAACATAAACTTGTAACTCTCAATTTGATAGCTCCTTTTTTTCCCCCAAGGGGTGGGGTGAAAGAGAGAGAAAGAATCAATTTTATTAATTTTTCCATCTGGCCTTTGTTTCTCTGACACTTAGTTGTGTATGTGATGCTGGGGATTGAACCTGGGTCCTTGAGCATACCAGGCAAGTGCTCCAACTGCTGAGCTACTGCTCCAACCACTTGATAGCACCTTTTTATTTTAGCTTTAATATATACTCAAACCAAACTTATAATTCCAGAAAAACTGAAGGTGAGAAAAGGATGACGACCTTATGAGTCTATTTCTTCAGAAGGGAACTTCAGGGTTTAGCTCAGCCAAGTTTCAAACTCTGGATCATAATTTTTAGGGTTCATGTGGAGACCATCAAAGTAGAAATAAACCCTAAAAAAATCACCTTTCAACATGATCACAGACCATTTTTCTAAGTCTCTTGTCTTCACAGAAACTCGGACTCTACATCCTTAATTGTCAAGGCCTCCTTTGCATGCTTCCATCCCATCTACCAACTGTTGTTTTTCACTAAAATCAACCACCACCTTCCTGTTAGGTTGTTTACACATCATCCTGCAAGGTCATGCTCAAGTTCCATATCTTTTAGGAAACCTCTTCCCAAACCTTATTGACCTCTTTTTTCCCTAAAGGGTGCATGCGTTCCACATTATCAGCCTCCATCAACCTTTTCTTTTCTTTTCTTTTCTTTTCTTTTCTTTCTTCTTCTTCCTCTTCCTCTTCTTCTTCTTCTTCTTCTTCTTCTTCTTCTTCTTCTTCTTCTTCTTCTTCTTCTTCTTCTTCTTCTTCTTCTTCTTCTAAGAGAAGGACAGTGAGAGAGAGAGAGAGGGAGAAACAGGGAGAATCAATTTTTATTTAGTTTTGCACATGGCTTTCATTTCTCTGACACTTAGTTGTGAACGAAGTGCTGGGGCTTGAACCCGCGTTCTTGTGCATGCTGGGCAAGCGCCGTAACCACTGAGCCACTGTTCCAGCCACTCTGTCACCCATTTCTAATTGTCTCTGTCTAGCAACACCCCCTAACCCTAACATATATCCACATTCTTTCAAGCTTCTCAGACCTAATCTATGGATGAGTGTGGTTGTGTTGAAAGGAGAAGTAAATTAAAAGAAGGTAGTTCCTCCAAATTTCTCCCACTACTGATACATGTGAATTCATTTTATTTAAAATCCTCATGGGGGCTGGAGTGGTGGCTCAGTGGAGTGCTGCCTGGCATGCACAAGGACCCAGGTTCAAACCCCAGCACCACATATACAGCTAAGTGTTGGAGAAACCAAGGCCAGATAAATAAATAAAGTTGTTTCTCTCTTTCCTCTCTCTCTCTCTCTCTCTCCCTCTCTCCTTCTCTGTCCCTTTAAAAACAAGGGGGGGAGGAATCTTCATATAGTTAAATCTCACCATTATCATGGGATTTAAATACCACCTTTAAATCAGTTGGTTAATGCCTTCCACTTTCCAGATGAACAGATTGAGACCCCCCAAGAGAAGTTCACTTCATTAGCTTGTATCTGTTATTATTATTTCATATTTTGTAACAATCTCCACACCCCTCATTGGCCAAATAAACTTAATTTATTGCAAGCAAGGATTACCATGTTTTGTGCTTTTTCTGTATCTACATTAGCATTTATCAGTTTTCTCTTGTTTTTCATATAGGATCAAGAAGAGGATTGGGCACACAGTATATGCTAAGGAAAGAATGGTTAAATTGAACTGATTTCTTGCAGAACGTGGACTATTTAGAGAAACTGAATTTGGACTTAGGAGACTACCTGCCGTGGGTTGGCCCAATTGGCAGTGAACAGCAATGGGCCAAAAGAGATATAGCAAGTGTGTAGTCTTGTTTGCTTAACTAAGTTATAAATACTGTTTTATACCAGTTTACCTTTCAGCCCAAAGCACTTTAAACAGTGTTAATCACAGAGTAAATCCTCATTAAATACATTTTAATTGGCTATTTGGAGATAAAAAACCAGAACTTGGTCTGTGTTTCATGTTACAACTACAGCCAAAAAGAAAGCACTAAGATGAGCACTGTTGACTAAAGAAATGTTTTTCATGTAGTTCTAGACCTTAAATTGCCCTTGAAGAAGAGTATTCGGGAGTCTGTGCTGCCTTTTAGATACCAAAGAATCATTTGAAAAAGCTCTACAATAAAAATTGTTATATTATTATTAGATAACTTATAGGACACATGGAAAGGGCACAGATTTCCAGGTGTTAAGCGAATGAATTTATTTTGGTCTATAAACAGTGAATGTCCTTCTCCCTTGGAATGATTTCTAAGAGCTATTGCCTAAGTTCATGGACAGCTGGTAGCCAGCAATAGGTGGACATCTACCATCCTTGGATGGGATTTGATCCTGGATTCGGGATTGTTCGCACCATACTGTAGCCAGTTGACCCACCAACTACATAGCTTGGCTATTTCTTCTTTTCTTATGTTGGACCTTTTTCATCTAGCCTTATTTTTTTTTCTTTTTAAAGAGAGAGGGACAATGAGCGACAAAGACAGAGAGAAACAATTCTATTTAGTTTTTCATGTGACTTTCGTTGCTCCGACACTTTGTTGTGTATATGGTGCTGGGGCTTGAACTTGGGTCCTCACACATACCAGGCAAGTGCCGCACCACTGAGCAGCCACTCCAGTCCCAGCTATCCTCATTTTTAAAGGAGAGAGGTGTGATGGTATTTGCAGAATTCTTCTGAATTTAAATTAGTTTAACCCCAAAATGGAACTATCTCTGATGAGGATGAGGATCATTTATTTGAATCATGAACTCAGTCTTCCTGATGAGTAGCTTTCTCTATATTCAGGCAGTAAATGGGGTTAAACAGAAGAGGTCAGGGGATTCAAAATACTTTATTATTAGATACTGTAACTTCTTAAAGGAAACTAGTGCCCAGTGGGGTATGGGAAAATCAGTGAAAGTGCTGAGTTTGAAAATACTTGCCAGGTATGATTAGTTTTACTACCTTAGTTCTAGGAAGACAAACTTTTAGATGTAGTTAGAAAGATGAAATACTTAATAATTCAAGCAAGATCAGTAAGAACTGGAAACTTAGTTGTGAAGTTCCATGAATTCTTTTCATCATTGCCAAACACAGGACCATTTCCAGGTGGAGGAAGTATACAAGGTAGGCATTTGACATAGTAGGCAGTCTTTAAGTATATTCTGAGGGTCTAACTGCCTGAAAGAATTTCTTTAGGCAGTCTCCTAGAGTACTTCTTTGAGTGATCTAAAACTCCTACCTTAGAAGAAACAAGCTCATTTGATGTTGGTGAATCTCCTGGAAGTCCAATAGGTTCAACCCTTTAAACTGCAAATGTCTCCAGCCTGGATAATGAGTCTGATTCTTTACTGTGTACTCAATTTGTGATCTCCTAATTAGTCATCTTCTAAGTTAGGTGCCTAAACTTAGCTGAGGGAGACTGAGAACATGCACAAGGCCAGGATCTGAGTCAGCAAATGTGACTGGGTGTTCTGCCTCTGTTTCAGTGTTCAATATGACAAACCAAGGTCTTCATCAAATAGGGCACTTACGCCTGACAGAGGAATAGCTGCTGATGGGGATGAGGTAAGGAAAAGCAGTAGCATATGTTCACGGGTTATCTGTGGGTTTGCTTAGAGTACTTACCAGTTGGGGCTACAAACTTCCGATGGGAAAGCAAAAAAGGGGTAAAAGCTGACATAGAGGGCAAGGTTAATTCATCTCATTTTGTGAAAGACAGAAGCACAGAAAAAAAGAAAAGACAAGGTCATATTAGCAACAAATCGGAGCACAGATCTCAGGAACCAGAAACTTCTCTGAGGGAGCAAGGGAGTGTTAGCCTCTGATTTACCTGGACTTTAAGGTTGGCTACCTCAGGTAGCCTCGTGGTTGCTTTCCTGGCATTATCATATTCAAGTGATTTTCCAGGCTAACTTTTATTTCTCTGGACAGTGATGATGCAAGTCAAACATAACAAAACTAAAAAACTTATTCCACTTTGGACAATGTTGTCCAAATGGATTTAGTCAACTGCTGGAGGCTAATTTGGAATGGAGATGCAATTCCTCAGAAAAATTCAGGAGTAGAAACATTTTCCCCTCAAAATTGAATTAAAAAAAAAACCTTTATTGGGAAGGGGGGGATAAGGGTGGGTAATGGGGGGGCTTTGGGGGGTAAATCTAATTTTCAGAATTTATATATATTATATCATTTCATTACAAGCTTGTTTGATTGTTCAACAAATAAATTTCTGAAAAAAATTATATAAAAAAAACCTTTAAAAGAAGAAAGTCTTCATACCTTTCTCACAAGTAAACATTTTTTAGACTTATAAAGTGTTACGTATATTTACAAAGTTTTTTGATATTTTTTTTGTCTTGAACAAACAGATTTCAGTTTTCCAAAGGATAATAAAAGTTAAATGATTGTAACTTTGGATTTGTCCCATACTTCATCTCACCCTCCCTGAAGGAATGTAGGGAGTGGCTCTGCCATTCCTTTTTCCAGTCGCCTTCCAACCCCCAATAATCGCCAGCTCCTGGCATTTTCCTCCGGAGCTGAGTGAAGACTGCTCCCTCCAGTTTTAACTACTTCTTTCCGGTCTGTTTGCATTCTTAATTTTATTCACCTTCTGGTGCTTGTCTCCTTCCCCTGCACCCCGTGGAACTACACTATCTCCTGGTGAGTGGGGCTGATCCAAAAATAAGACTATGCCCCCCCTCCTTTTTTTTTTTTTTTTCCCCAAAGTGAAATAAGGTAATTCGGAGCTTTCAACTCCTTGTGTTCCTCCGGTTGGTTCATACTTAAATAACCTAGGGCGAAGCAAGAGGGAGGCAGCAGTGCTTGGAGCAGCAGGCAGGGGGTGAAAGAGCCTCAGCTCCTCTACTACCAGAGGAGACAATTTTTAAAAATCCACAAATACCCAGGACTACCAGCAGTGGGATGATGCAAAGTAGTGCACTAGAGCAATACTAAACGTTGAAAGTTCCGGGAAGAATCATATTCTGCAGAGATGTTGAAACATGCAAAACGCAGGGCGTCTTCTCCCTTCCTCGGGGTTTGCTCCCAGCCCACAGCTGTTCCTAAGCCCCCTCCCGTTGCATCCTCACCCGTTAGGTTGCTGCCCTTTTGTAACTTGCTTTTCTCCTTTCAGATGGTCCTCCGGGTTGACTGTCCCTTGATCTCAGTCCTAGAGAGAAGGGAAAAGGCAGAGGACAGGGAGCGAGTCCTTGGGGCGCCTTGTCCCAGTCTGAGCTTTTGTTGCTGGGCTTGTCTCCCTCACCTTGGAAGAGCCTCTCCTGACATTTCACAGTCAGGTCCGCGTTTCTCTTTACAAGCTCGCTCTCAGAACCCTGCTCTCCTGGCTGTGGTTCTCATTACCAAATCCCCAGAGTGCAAAACACGAAGCTCAGTGTTTGCACTTATCCTCGGTTGGAGACCCCCTTTTTCGTGAGACCCAGGCGAGGTAAGGAGAGGAACACTGTTTAAGGTAGCTGCAACTCAAAACCAATGTTTCTTCTCACTGTAGATTTTTGATGCGGTCGGGCAATCCAAATTTGTGCTAGAGAATCTTCGGTATTACTCGGTCCATCCAAATTTGGTAGGTGGAAAAAAAATGCTTCCCTAAGAGATCTCTAGGGACGAGTTTCAGCAGTAGGGCAAAGTTCCTTACAGAGCGCACCTAATCCCCAGAATACCTTTCCAGGACAGGGGGGCAGAGCAGCCCTGGAAACAGAATGTTAAGCAGAGCTAGGGTCCTGGTGGTGAGGTGGGACGGGAGACCTGGGCAGAAAGTGGTCCCTGCAGTGGGTATTTTTTTTTTCAGTGGAGAAAGCATATTTATTATCAGGGATAATATTTATAATCCAAGCTCTCCCCCTCCCTTCCTCCCTCTCTAATCCTCCTATTGCAAGAAAAGCACAGGTGGTGAGCCCGCCCCTCGCTCACGCACGCTTCAGGTGAGGCGCTGTGCTTCGTGGCTGCCTTTCCTCGCTAAGGCTGTGCTTCTGCTGCCTGTTAGGGCGGCGGTGCCTGGGGAGAAAGGGAGGCTTTGCGCTGAACTGCGCATGCTCCTGAAGAACTCCCCGAGCCAGGGGCTTTGGTCCCTGGGTTTTCTCTCTGCTTCAGAGGCAGTGGCAGAGACAAGGCCAATCACACGCGCACACCGGAACAGATCGGTCTGCACCACTGTGCTGGGCACTATGTCACACTTTCTGGAAGGATTAAAACGTCTTGTTCCTGTTCCTGTGTGAACGTTTCCCTTGCCTTTCCCCAGGAACTTAGTCTATTTGCAGGGCAATGGATATTATGAGAAAAGTCAAGGACAGAGGGCATCCTATGGTTTTGGATCAGTCGGTTTGGGTGCAGATTTGTCCATACCCTGCTCAGCCTCTGACCCTACCCCACAGAGACAAAAGACTAGCTGATGGATTTGCTAGTCTTCTCTTAACCTAATATTTTTTTATCTCTCTGGAAATCTATCTGCTCAGGCCCAGTACTATGAATCTTTGAAACCCACTGCACTGAAGAAATTCCTGGTTCAAAACAGGAAAACCACCAGCTTCATGTTAAAAGTAACAGAATTTGATCAGGATCTGACCTTACTGATCATGACCAATAACCCACCTCCCTGCTCAATCACCCAATACGACGGAACTTCAAAATACTTTGCCAAGGAGTTCTTGCTTGAGGTAAGGCACCCAGGGAGTTTCCTGGCACTCCAAGTATGGACCCTGAAAAATTAGGAATGAGTGTGGGAAAAGGAACTAACAAGGTGGAGAATGGTGTGTGGAAACTACCTCTTCCTTCTCGTTGCTGGACATATGCTTCACAAAACACAATCTGAAGGGCCTGGCAAATACAGAAAATAGAAACCCTCTAAGTTTGGGCCATGAAACTTCACTTCAGGGAGACGGGCCCTTAACTGCACAGTGTTCTTCTTTGATCTTTGGCCAAAAACATTTGAACAAAGGGGAAACTGTCCCCTGGCTTTCCAATTGAGAATAAAATTGTAAAAGATGACTCAGGAAATGAGGAGTGAAGAACAGTAATGGATATCTAAATGGGAAGAGAGCAAAGGGTAATGTTTTACACCCATTGCTTTGGGATGTTAGAAGAGGCAATGAGGGAATTTACCATTGTAGTAGATAGACATTTGGAACTCTAGGCTAAGGATGTTCACTGCCATTCAATAAATAATGGCTGAGTATTCAATAAGCTAAAAATCAGAATATAGAGATGATTATAGGACCATTTCTGTCTTGAAGGAACTTGGACTCCAATAGATCAAAAAATGAGATATATAAAAGTAATTCTAACATACCTGGATATATGAATAAACGAAGAATATACAAGATGCAGAAGTAACATAGAATAGAGAACAGTATCTCTGTTAGGGAAAAGGGAGTAATCAAGGAGGTGACTCACGACAAAAGAGTAGGAGAATGTTCCAATCAGAGGGAATTGTGAAGGCATGGAGACGTGAGAAAGCAAGATGCATTTAGGGAGATATAGAGAGTAAATGGCAGGAGATAAAAGGATGTAATCAAATTTGCGTTTTAGAGCACTTTGCAGGTTAACGAAAGGTGCATTAGTTGTCGAAGAGACAAAAACTGGAAAGATTAGTTTTGATGTTACTATAATAGTCAAGATGAGAGATACTCGATATGTGAGCTAAGTCAATAGCAGAGGAAGTGAAGCAAATTGATTTAAGAGATATTTAGGAATCAGAATCTAAGAAAGATCTTGACAGCCTAGAGAGGGTCTAATCTAACAGGAAGAAATTAAATGAGATGAGTAAAAGTGCAAACAACAGAATCTGATAGAAATTAGATTCTGGGAATGCAGCATCTCAAGAGAAACGCTTATAATAAAGTGTGGTGCATTTGGCATTAGTGTTTCCTTAGTTCCTAGATGGATGACAATCAGAATATCTTGTTCACATAAGATAAAATGGTAATATCTAATGGAATATACTGACAAAGAAATTAATGAATTCATTGCCTGTGGTCTCTTGGGTGCACTTTGAAGTAAGCTCAGAGGTCGTTTCTCCTGTTAATGGGTATAATATGCACTGAGAGAGAAATAAATGCCAGGTTAGGATTGCCCTGCTTAACAGAGAAGGAAATACAAGGCTAACATGTAACCTGGGTTCAGGAAGAGCTTTCTTCCAACAGCTGGTACTTTGTGAACTCTCTAGGTCAGATGTAGAACCTGCTCGTATTCATAAGCAAATTGTGGTACCAGCTAAATTGTATTAATGGACATAGTTGAGGCTCTGATTGTTAAAGACTGTTATGTACAATCTCTACAATGGCTCTTTAATATTCTTACTGTGTCCTCTCCTTCCCTGGCTGGGAAAGACAATCTTTCGCAAACTCAGGATCATATATGTGAAAGGTATTCTTTTATTATCTCAAGTCCTTGTAGAAGAAGAGTGTGGCTTCTGCTAGGCAAGCTGTATAATGCACCAAATGTGTCTATCACAGTGATGAATGTCACACTCACAGTCCCTTCTAACGGTACCTGGTTATACCGTGGCCTCTTGAAGAAGGGAATGCTCTAAGAGGGCCTATTTTGTACAATTTGACTTTATTACTACTTCTAGCATGGACTAGAGAAGAATACTAGACTAAGTGAAGCAAAATTCATAGGCTACAGTGGTCCTTTTTAGTGCCATTGGATTCCAAATAACTCTTTAGTTCCTGTTTTTCTGCTCTAAGATACAGTTCTACTAAGGATTCTGCTCTTTTTATGGCTGGGTCATTAGCTAAGTCTTAATTCCTAGACACATGTGCTCTTTCATTAATATACCTGTTAATCAAGGTAACTTGAACAGATTTGTATAAAACTAAGACAAAGAGAATGAATGCAGAATTAAAAAAAAACAGGATTCAGCAGCCACTTTAAAGTCTTCAACATTCTGAAAAAAAGCATGATATGTTAATTAATGGATTAGTCATTCATTCATTCTTTCATTCATTCCAAAAATATTTGTCAAGCACCCACTACATGGCCAGACACCATTAGAGGTGCTAGGGATATATCAGTGGCTAACCCAGCTTTTGTTTCAATAAAGTTTAATTCTAACGAGGTACACAGACCATAAGCAAGTAGACAATCACACAGAAAATGTGTAACATGATAGATGCCGTGACAAAGCAGGATAAAGGGATGGACTGTAATGCCACCTTGTATGGCAACTTTAGATAGTGTAGTTAAGGAAAGCTGTCAGAAGCAGTAGTGACTTTTTTTTTAAACAGGTTTTTCAAATAGCTTTTATTTTTCAAAAGTTAACATGTACATTACAGGAAACAGAAAAGTACAAGGAAAGAACAAAGTCATCCAGTCACAAGCAACTTAGCTGGATGTGTCCCTCCAGGTCGTGCACACATACACAACATCCCATTTTGTGTGATTGGGATCCTAGTGTGCATCATGCTTTCCCACACATCATGAATATTCACCAATTCAAAATCCCAAAGCTATGTGTATATTTTTGATAACCAAGAATACACTACACCAACTCAATCTGTTAGGAAAAAAAAAAACATAATCCTTTCTTGGGGACCAGTAGTGACTTTTGAGTAGATACTTTAATGGGGTTGGTGTTATTCAATAGCTATAGATGGAATTTTTTTTCATTTCAGATTGCTACATATTAGGACAAATATAAATTGTAACTTTCTCAAATGAGATAAATCAGGAGAATAAATGAACCCAAAACCATGTCATATGAGGAAAAGTTCAAGATACTGGCAATATTCAACCTGGAAGAAATAGAGCTTAGGAGGAACATAATAAATTTCTTCAAAAATTTTAAGGACTCTGTGAAAGAGGCATTAGCTTTGTTCTTTTTGGACTATTGGGTAAAACTTACAGGGAGATAGCTATTGGCTGATCAAAGATGCAATTGTTTTATGTTTTGTTTTGAGGTATAGGAAGACTGGTCACTTGATAATGAAATTGAGAGGATATAAGTATCAGATGAAGTTACATTGGATGACTTTTAAGACCCTGAAAATCTTTCATTCTATGACCTTTAGGAATGATGAAATTATTACCTCACAAAACATCCATTCTAGGGCCCTTTCCCTGCAGACAGAGAAAGGAATGTGGATAAGATTGCCATCTCTAAGAAAGGAAGGTAGAGTCCCGTGGATCTATTTTTTAATTTGTTATCAAATTCACTGTCAGAATCCATCTCCAAACTGGGTAATTTCCTCTGCCATTCATTTTCCAAGGGCCAATAGGCAAGTTGGATCAATTACTCAGAAAACTGACCAAGCTTTGGACAAATCATCTGGCAATGAAATGAATAAATATTCATTTATATACTCAGAGGACTGCTTCCTATGGTTCTGGCTTCTGAGTTCCCATTTCTCTATCTCCTAGGTTTTGTTGCATAGCTTAGGGGAATTGTAAGTCTAGGAACTTGGTCCAGCCTTCAAGTCCTAATGGACTGAGTTTACTTCCTCACCGCCTCTTCTTCCTTCTGCCACAGGAAACTCATCATCAGCCAAAATCCACTGAGAACTTCTTCCTGCCCCTGATGCCTCAGAAAAAAAAGCTAAGATCCAGGCTGAAACCAATCTTCCCTATGAAAACGTCAGACAATTCTACATCCAAGCGAGAACAATGGTTTAGGTGAAATCCTAGCTCTTTTTGTGCTTCATTTCTATTCTATCTTTTCCTTATTCATGTTACTGTTTCTCTTCAATACAATTTAATGAACTGAAAAGGGGGCTCCCAGAAGCTTGGGATAAGGTTGTATGAAAGAGGGTGTAATGAGAATGCCCTTCACACGTTTGGTTGCAGGAAACATATCTAAAGGTTTCTCTACATGACCTTCAACTTCATTTCCATGCTAATGGAAGAGAAACAGTAATGCAAAAACCAAAGTTTTCCACTGCCAAAGATTTCAAGACTGAAGGGAAGTGCTGTATTCCAATCTGTGTTTTGAGGAAACAGGAAACATTGTACCCTTAGAGCAAGTTAAAGACTATAGAACAGGATCGATGTGCTATAAGAACACAAAGACAAAAGAGGTTTTTATTTGAAACTAGTCACTGGAACAGCCTTTATTTAATTTCCAGAGGAGAAAAAAAGATTCTGAAGTTATTTTCACTGGTTGTGGTGCTAAGTGTTGCTTGCCACTGAACAGCCTCTTGTCATTGTCCCTTCTTCTTCCACGGAATCTCTGAGGATGTCGCCAGCTTTAAAGTGACTGGTGCCATTAACTTCTTGCCCTAGGGTCTACTAAGTGTACTTCTGTTGTTGTTAAGGTTTTCCACTGACAATGACTTCAAGAGTGAAGGAAAGTATTCAAAAGTGTTCGCTTTGAGGAAACAGAAAAAAATGTACCCTCAGCTCAACTTTGCTCCAGTCTGTGAAAGAGAAAAGAGGAAAAATGGTAAGCTCTTCTCTTGCGATGCCAATGCAGTGGTTTGCTGGACTGAGATGTGGGCTGGAGGTGGAATCTACAGGGATTTGAGATATGTCTGGTGTCTTTGATGGTGATTCTGGACACATTTTCCCTTGAAGCTGGGAAGCTGAGAACTAATAGAAGTATAAGCAGTACTAGGTTTTTGGTTCCTGTTTAAATCCTCAAATTTCAAGAAAGCACTGGCAGTTTTTCCAAAGGATATCATCTATCATTTTCATAGGTTTTGACATATCGATGCATTATTTGCTCTATTATTTACTCAGCATTTTTCTTTAAAATGATTTTTAAAATTCTTCCCCACCCCACCCTGCCCTTTGGCTGCTAAGGATTGAACTTGCTAAGCAAGTGCTTTAGTTCTGAGCTATACTCCCAGCCCTAAGGATTTAAAAAAAATTTTTTTTCCTGCTGGGCATAATGGTGCATGCCTGCAATCCCAGTAACCCCAGAGGTGGAAGCGGGAAGATTGCAAGTTCAAGGTCAGCCTGGCAATTTACTGAGAACCTGTCTCAA
>PVKS010023584.1:0-32215 GCA_004027875.1 Aplodontia rufa | reverse complement strand
GGTCAGGCAATTTGCTAATTACAAGCCAGCTGAACCCCTTAGAGTTGTTTACCACCAATTCTCCTACAAGCCAGCTGAACCTCATGTTCCCAACAGACCATGTTTATCCATGGGACAGTGCGCCAACCCCTGCTGATGATAGATCAGTGTACTTAACTCCCCATTCAATGTTGCAAGCCTTTGTGATATTTTACAAACTTTGTCTCATACCAGCAGTTTGTTTTAAGATACTTCTCCTCAAATCTGAGCTTCCATTTTATTAGTCTATTTTAATTTCTATCAGTTGTAGGATGGTGATATCATAAAGTCAGAATTTATGTAATTAAATCAGCAGAAGATGAAGTAATTTTAAGGGAATCCTAATGTCACATCAAAGAGGTCATTTTTTAAAGAGAGGGACAGTGAGAGGAAGAAAGAATCAATTTTATTTAGTTTTTCATGTAGCCTCTGTTGCTCTGGTACTTAGTGGTGTATGTGGGGCTGTGGTTTAAACTTGGGTCCTCACTCCTGCCAGGCAAACTTTGTAAACATTTTTAATCTCATTGCAAATGTGGTATATAATGTGGATAAAGTACAATGTGCATTTTTGCTTTTTATGGACTTTATGCTAATAAACATAAACCCTGTACTTAGGATCCTTCTATCTGCATTGTGCACATGAATCATGTACAGAATTGTCTAGAGAAATTTGAATAAAATAGGAGACCTTTGGGTCATAGCAATAATGCATCTACTTGCCCCAAGAGAAAGCAAGCAATGTTTTTTTTGCTTTCAGATTGACTATTGGAGAATTCATTCAAAGTTTTATATTCCTGTGATCATTTGGCACAAGATTTTATCTTTGTAGTAACTTTATCCTTGGAGTTGAAAAATATAAGTCCCAAGGGTTAATTGTAAGCAGAATAGTCCTTGGTAGAAAATGTCTTTTATTTCAATTATAAAAAGTACAGAATATTGTAATAAAGTTCTTTGGAACAACAGATAATGTTCAGGTGCTTTTTCCTATACTATTGGGAGAAAATATGAATGTTGGAAAGCAAACTTGGGGCTTGGGGATAGAGAGGCCTGCTTCCCACATCTTAACACTTTTTGGGGTGCTCCTGTGAAATTAATCTTTCCCATGTGAGATGATGACTCTGCAAGAGCACTACCTTTTATTCACTGGTTTCAAGAGTGATATTAATTGTTCTATTATTTTAAGGAATCTATTGTGTTTTTTCCAAAGCATCTTTTTAAAACATATTACTATAAAACATTTATAGTAATATATTTCTCTTCTCAAGGTTTTGATTGCTCTAAGTGTTAATTGGGGAAAAATATATAGTTTTTATTTCATGAAATACTCCAGCACAAAGAGAATAGACAACTGAACAATAGTTACTGTAGAAGCTAGATGAATTTTCTTTTGGCTACAAACAATTTTTCTTTATGGGTTCATGGTTTCTGGGGAATTTGAGATATATCTTGAAATTATATAGTCTTGATGTACACATATGTGAAACATTATAAGACTTCTCCATTTGGGGTTGAGAACAAGGAAAAATTGTCAGGAAAGAAGATAAGGAAACTAGGGCTCTCATTGGTGCTTGAGCTCTAATCAAGGCTGTGTCTTCCAGAGAGTAATGTTTTGGGGAGACCTCCTTTCCTAACAAACCTGACACTATCATGCTCAAACTAGCATTTCTAATTTAATCAGAATTTCAAGGGTTATGTCTGTAAATGAAAACGTCTGAAACCACACATCACTGAATACGCCGATAGCTCTCTAGACCCTGAGACTGGTTGCTAATGTCTAAGAAAAGAAGCAGCAACTTTGGAGCATCTCTCTGGTCTGTCTTAACTTTGTGAAAGTCATCCAAATGTGTGATAAGTAACAGAAAATGGAGGCAGAAGTTAAGTGTTCAGCCTTCTAAGGAAAGGAGAGCTATATAAATGCATACTGTTGATTTTATGAAATCACATTTCCTTATTAACCTCTACTTCCATGCCCACTAGTATCCTCCAAAAGATTTATTTTTCTCTTTGACCGTTTGACATGCAGCCCTAGGCAACCACCTAGAACAGCTTTTGTACTATGTGTACTGCTTGAAAATATTCCATTGAGTTGAATCTTCAAAATGATTATCAAAGAAAAAATTAGCATGAAAATAAGCCAACACTCTAAAAAATAACTAAAGGAAAAAGTCTCAAGTCAGACTTCACAAACCATGTAGTCTGTCACCTAATCCACAGTAACATTCAGTTTATTGGAAAGGGGAAGCCAAACTGTAATTCAAACTTGGATGTTTATCTGAAATACGTAATCTCTACTCCAATGTGTAAATACATGATAGGCTTTATTTGAGAGCAGGCAACAGAAAATGGATACAAATGCATCTTCCACTCAAATGTAAGGCATACCAGGGAATCCGTACCCTAATTCTGTTTAACCTAATCACAAACTTTGTACACGAGATGATGTCATATTAACTGATATGGTACAGTGAGATGGAGATGCAGCCTTAATTTTGCATTAGCAACTTGTAATTGATATTTGCTAGTACAAGAATTAATCTGTTAGTTTCTTTGTCTTGATATTTTGAAGTTAATGAGGTTACTTTATACTGCTTGAAAGCAGATGAAATGATTTGACGTGTCACTGATATTAACACACCCTCTTCTGAGACTGAGGTTGAGATAAGTTAACTTTTGAACTGACTCTAAAGGATTAGTTTTAGCACATTTTTTTCAAGATTAAAATGAGCTGCACTGATTTAAATGGAATAATATAACAGCAAAAATAGAATAGCCATCGTAGCCATTTTTCTTAATTTTAGCTATTTGTATGTAAGATATTTGGCTCTAAACAGCTATTTATTGTAATCTACCTCATTCTTCTTCTGGATTCCATAATTCTCTCCAGCATTCTCTCCAGCATTCTATCAAGTAGAATCATTGTAATGTTAATACACTGTGTAAGCCAAAGGATAAAGTTTATTTGATTTGCATAATACCCAAGAAATGTAGAACCAATCTACCTTTCACACTTTTTATTTGATGGAAATTGTTTCAAGTAGAGATAGAAGATAAAAATATTTCTATTTAACTCTTCCTCATATTTTGGACACTTTCTATACATGAACAATGTGCCAAAACTGTGTTCAGAAGCTTTGACTAGCAGAAGCTTTGACTAGCACCTAAGGAAATGAGGAATCTACAAATTACATTTTCCTGTAAGTAATATAAAAACAAATGACTTCTAAGTAACATTGGCCCAAGACCCTGCACCTGAATAACTCATCACAATGAAGCACTTCCCTTAGAAATCTTTACTTACCTAAATTAACTTTGGTGGCATAGAAAGCAGTTTCTATTCTCATAATTCTGTGTGTGTGTGAGAAAGAGACCTGGAGGCTTGTACATCTATAACAGATATCCTGACTCCCTTATCTGATTTAACATCATATTTTCCCAGCTGTTATTTATGCAAACAGCTGCAATAATATGATTACCATGAAATGACAAATGTATGCTATTGTGGTTTCAAGGACTCTAGTGTTTCAAATAAGTTGTTTTAAATTTCAGTATAAGTTGTATACTTGCACTGCTTTAAGTACATAATAAAGACATCCTTAAGAAGCAAGGTGCTTGAATTCTGGAATGAGAATCCAGGTAAATACATATAAATGTACCAAAAATATCCATGTATGTATTCAGATTAGGGGTACCATAAGATTTATCATCCAAATGTGTTTGAGAGTAAAAGGGATATCTTAATAATTATGTAAGGACAACATTTAAAAACCAGGACCTGAACATGCTAGAGGTATGTTTACTTTCTTTGTGTGTATAAACATACACATACACACAAGTATATGCATATTCCATACAAAAAGAATCTACACTTGTATGCAGGTGATAAAGCAAGGTACATCATAGTAAAATCCAGTTTCTTTGACTAGGGTAGGCTTTCCATTTATTGAAGGGGCTGAGACATAATCTAAATTAAAGTTAATATTAACAAAAAGAGGTATGAATACTCTTAACATCTTTAGGGATTAAGAAATATTTTACACAATATAATATACTTTATAACTAATGCAGTGCCTGCAAATGATGGCATTTTTTGAGCTGGATAAACGAATGGGTACAGTCATTCTCATCTTGCCTCTACTGGAACATCTGTAGCTAAAGTAGGGATCAAAGACCTTGCTTCCACCAAAATTTACAAGTGGGTAACCTCACTGAGCGCTCTGCCTCCCCTGATAGAACTCCTGTTATTCCCTTGTCTTCAGCAATACTCATTGCTTTGTTTGAGTCTTAGTAATTATTGCCTCATACGTGAGGTCACATAACATTTACTAACATTAATTCTCAAGAGTCAAGAATATTTTTGATATTTATGAAGAAAATATCTTTCCATTAAACTGTAAATTTAAGTTTAGTGTACTTGAAAAAACCAGATTAACACTGTTCAATGGAAAATCAAATACTAGAATTCAAGTCTTCCAGGGATATTTAAATATTGTTTCATCATAAACAACCCAAGATCTTCAGTGTCTCAGAAAAAACTAGGATTCCGCTGTGTATGTGATATCCCCTAGTTTCCTATTATAGGATCTTGATCACATGCAGAGAATTTTTTAACCATAACTTTTAAAGTTTCAGAATATTTCACATCCTAGGATTCTAAACAATGCAGAATTATCAAACTTTAAACCCCCCAAAATGGACCCTTCCATTACTAATAATGAAGTACTTGAACCTGAAAATGCTTTGAGTGAGCTCATTATCACAGACCCTCACGTTTGGTGCAATTGTCTTGTTTATTAGTTTTTTGTAGACTTGCCTTAAAATATTGCACTTGAAAAATCACCTTGTTTACAACATTTAAATGAGCCAGGAAAAGAAATGTTGTAAACATGATTTGTACATTGGGTGGAAAAAGTAGATGGTAGAATCCTATTACAGGAAAACAAGTAAACTGGATTGTCACTTTAAGAGATTTCTTATGGAGGATTTATTCTTTAGCTTGTTATGATTTCATTTTTATAGAAGCAGCTGTACTTGTTATCACACTCTGCCACATCATCAGTCATCTAGCTACTGCAGAGAATTCCCCCAAGCAGCACAGGACATTCATGAGTTTATATTACTGCCATAAATTTTTGAGCTGTAAGTTTTTATACAAATAATCTCATGTCTCTTGTATACATTGCACCAATTGGTTAATAACATGATCTCTACTGGGGGATTTCTGGAATGTTTCTGTCTTTTAAAAACAATGGTCCAGAGTACATTTTTATGTATGTTACACATCTAAATGAAATTCGTCAATCTGAGGACATCCATAAGATGAGAAAATATGATTTTCCTTAATTTCACAGTTCAGTCTGGTGAGTCATTTCTTTAGCTGAATAATGTGAAAACAAATTCCGACAAAAGGGTTATAACAAGTATAGTTAGATTTGAAAAATTTTAAAAATATAGAGTGGCCTCTCAAATGAGTGGTGAGTTCCTAGCCATGAAACTCACTTCAGAGTTCCTTCTCTTTCTTTTCAGAGTTAAATAAACTCCACAAAGAAGCCCCTCATTTCCATGGTATAAAAAATTATTTTGGCCACAGGCAAAATTCTCTTACAATAAAAGTGAAAAGAGTGCATAAGTGCACAATCTGGCCCATCAACTAATTCCCAAAGGTACTAGTGTGATCTACTCTGACCTCATTAAGATTAAACTTCTCAGTGAAAGACTATCTCACTAGAATGAGAAATGAAGCCTCAATTCTGGAGGAAATATTTACAAAAGACACATCTGATTAAAGAAAATTATCTATGGCATACACAGAACCCAACAGCATGTTAATAAAATATCCACTTAAAAAATAAGGGTTGGAGTGGTGGCTTGGCGGTTACGGCACTTGTCTGGCATGCACGGATACCTGGGTTCAAACCCTAGCACCACATACAAAGCAAAGTTTAGAAGCAACAGAAGCCACAGGAAAAACTAAATAAAATTGATTCCTTATTCCTCTCTCTCTCATTGTCCATCTCTTTAAAAAATAAAAATTAAAGTGTCAAATATTTTTGGGTGGGTACAGGGATTGAACCCAGAGGTGCTTCACCACTAACCCACATCCCCAGCCCATCTTATTTTTATTTTGAGACATGGTCTTGCTAAGTTGCCACAGTGGGTATTGAACTTGCAATCTTCCAGCTTCAGCCTCTGAAATTACAGGAGTGTGTCATGATGCCTAGTCCTAAAGTGAGCCAAAGGGGCCGGAGTGGTGGCTCGGCGGTTATGGCACTTGCCCGGCATGCCCAAGTACACAGGTTCAAACCCTAGCACCACATACACAACTAAGTGTCAGAGCAATGAAGGCCATGTAAAAAACACAATAAAAATTCTCAAAAAAAAAAAAGTGAGCCAAAGATCTTAACAGGTACCTTCCCACAACCCGGAAGATATGTGAATGCAAAATTACCATATGAAAAGATCACAGCAAAGACATTCAAATTAAAACAACTTGAGGTATAACTATACATCTATTAAAATGTCCCAAATGTGGAATACTGATAACACAAAATGCTTGTGAGGCTATAGAACAACAAACGCTCATTCAAAGCACATGGAAATGCAAAAATGGCAGAGCCACTTTGGAAGACATTTTAACAGATTCTTAGAAAACTAAATATACTCTTAGTATACAATACAATTGTTTCTTATCCAAAAGCAATACCAAGAAATATTTATGTCCACAAAAAACCTATAGATAGGTGGTTTTGGCTGGTCTATTCATAATTGCCAAAACATGGAAGAAAAAATGTCTTTCTGTAGAGAAATGGATACATAAACTCTGGCACATCCAGATAATGGAATTTGGCCAATGTTTTAAAAAATGAAATAAGCCATAAAATGAGATGGAGAACACTTTCATAAATATTACTATGTGAGGGGCTAGAGTGACGGCTCAGCAGTTGGAGTGCTTGCCTGGCATGAGCAAAAACTCAGTACCACATATACAACTAAGTGTTGGCGAAACAAAGGCCAGATGAAAATAATAAATAAAATTGATTCTCTCTCTCTCCCTCACACTCTCCTCTCTAAAAAAATACATTACTATGTGAAAAGAATCAGTCTGATAATGTTATATACTATATGATTCCAACTATGTGATATTCTGGAAAAGCAAAACTTTTGATCATAAAAGGAAAAAGTCCAAAGTTGCCAGGGACCAAGGAGGTGGAGGAATAGGTATAATAGGCAGAACACAGGATTTTTATGGAAGCAAAAATAGCATGTTGATACTGTAAGATACATACGATTACACATTTGTCCAGTCCATGGATTGTAAAATAGCAAGAGTGAACCCTAATGAAAACTATGGAATTTTAGTGACCATATCAATTGTTACTAATATATCATTCAGGTGATGTTAATGAGGAAGTCTATGCATTTAGGAACAAGGAATGTATGGATACTCTTTAATTTTAATTTTGCTATGTGCTGTTCTGTTCATATCTAAGGCCATATTGAACTCGGGACTGATAGGATAATGTATTTTGGGAGTACGCATTATTAAGATAATTGTGAGACCATCTTCAGCACCATTAGGACCGTTTCAGGGAGACACTGAGTTTAAATTTGAGAAGAATGAAGGATGTATTGAAGCCACAGCCTACGTCATGCCATATCTGTTACTGAGCACTCTTCAAACTCTTGTCTATCACACTTAAATCTGACATCTCCAGAAAATTTTTCTAGAGTATTGCGTCTCATTTTCATGCATTGACAATTTAACTCCTAGAAAGGTTAATCAAAACAAAGTTGCTATTGGTCAAATTCAGGAGACGGAGAGAGCACTGAACAGAGAGAAGACCTATTTTCTGGTTTCAGTTTTGCCTCCATGTGAACTGTTTAAAATTTCTTAGTCTCAAAATATAAGGTACAATTTGTTGTTAAAACAATTTCATGGCCTTTTCTTTTTCCTTGATTCCAAAACCTGTGAAATTCCTCAATCATGACATATGGATTAACTTGAATACCAATCTCTCCCATAGCTGCCTCCTTTCCTCAGGACCCAAGGTGACATACTGGCCAGTGTTTCCTTTTATAAAAGAGCTGCCAAATGAGTATGTCAGAATAATGCTAATCATTTTACCAATAACTGGTGCTCTTCAGTCATCTTTCTATTAATTATAAGATATGATTTATCAGTATACATTTACAACAGAGCTGGTTATAAGGTTTACAAATCTCTAGCATACAAGCAGGTGGTGACAACACACCCTAGACAGTAAGACCTCTGTGATATCACCTGCTGTGTGGGTAGACAGCAGAAAGCAGCAATAGGGCACATAATAGTGTGAAGGAGAACCATGTACTGGCCAAACACCTGCATTTATTGATAATTTTGAATCGAGGGAAAAATCTTAATCACACGTTATGAAATTGCAATGGAATAAAAGTCCAGAGTTTGGGTCAAGAACTATAAAATTTTCATATTAGGAAGTCATATTTAAAATGATAAAACCATGTAACGGTATTTTATGGAAATAAAATGCCAAATAAAAAAAGTTTTCAGCAATCACAGTCATATAAATTGGGACAAGAAGTGGTTATTTTTCCTTATGATTCTACAGTACTATTTGATTCCTCAACAATGTTTACAAAATTTTATAAATCAAAATATCTGCATTAATATGTTATTGCAGCAAACTAAGTGAAAACTGATTATATTTTTCAAAGTAACATTTGACTGCATTTTAGTGTCAGTATAGAAAAATAGAAAAACATCAAGAAAAATTTCTATCAAGTCCCAAATTCAACCAGAGAAAAGAACATGTGCTGCCTTAACCCCTGGCAGTTTTGGCTCCAGCTATGTTCTGAGAGTTGTTCACTCATCTTTTCTTTACAACATTGAATTTATTTGGTTCAAAATTTCTGCCATGGAATATTTCTATAATACATTGAAAATTTAAAAATTAATTTGAAAATAGTAACCATAATTATGAACTTATGGAGAAATGTTAGATATAGTTTCTGTTAGATAATCAAAAAAATACTGAAGAACCTGAATCTTCATATGAACTTTAAATGACTTGCCAATGCTTACAAAATTGAAAGCCAAACTTCGATACTGGATGTTTTGACGCAAAATTGAGTGACACTGGTGTTTCTCCAAAAAGTGAATTTTAAGAATTGGGGTACATGAGAAAGTTTATTTAGCTAAAAGATAGGTTAATTTTTGAAAAGTCAAATTACACTAATATTTTCTTCAATTCTTTTTGACAAAATTATGGATGGGAGAAATGTAAAAAGCCTTTTTTCATGTAGCATGTATAATTTTTATCCCTTTTCATAACATACTGATACATCAGTACTTAAATTCTGTAACTTCAACATTATTAGTGGTTGGTTGTGTTTGTAAGGAGTAAGGCTAATATGAAAAAGTAAACATCTATAAAGTAAATTTATTAGACACATGACATAATTGCAGACAGAGCATTCCTCAGAAGTGCTCAGATGAGGGGCTCCATGCACACACAGGTTACCAGCTCGCAGAGGAAGAGGGTGTTGCCCACACTAGATTCCCATTCCCAGCAGAGTACTTTTGCCTGTTTTTGAACTTCGTAGAAATGAGATAGTGGAGTTAGTACTCAAGTCTGGAGAGTTTTTGTATAACAAGATTGGGGGTTGCGTAATTCTGTATCTTGATACTTCCTCATTTCTATATAGTACTTTCTTCAATGACTATATCAAAATTATCTATTGGATGTTGATGTGGGTTACTTAGTTTTTGATCATTACTAATGGTTCTAAGGTAAATTTTCTTGTGTGTAGTCTTTGACAAACAGGGACCTACCTGTTGGATAGATACCAAAGGGAAAAATTATGATGTTGTGAAGTATGTATGTGAACTGCTTAAGTAGATGTTGACAATGAATTTTCTGTACAGACTATTGGCCACACCGATACATGGTGGAATCCCATGTTGACTTTTAAAATTATTTTATTATTTTGTGATAAATGGGATTAAACCCGGGACACTACCACTGAGCTACATTCTCAGTCCTTTTTATTTTGAGATAGGATTTCCCTCAGTTGCCTTAACTAACTTCAAACTTGAGATCCTCTTGCCTCATTCTTCAAAGTAGCTGGGATTACAGACATGTGCCACCATGCCTGGCCCTATGTTGTTTTTAACTGTCATCTTATTGACCACTATTAAACATCTATACATTTTTACATATGTGTTTACCATGTAGATACCGTCTTTTATTGTTCATTATCTTTTTGACACTGGGGATTCAACCCATGGGAACTTAACCACTAAACCACATACCCAGCCGTTTTTATTTTGAGATAGGGCCTCACTAAGATGCTGAGCCTGGCTTTGAAATTGTGATCCTCCTATGTCAGGCTCCGGAGTTTCTAGGATTATAGGCATGCTCCACAGATACCAACGTTTATTTAATTCATTTTTTTTACTTAAGAGTATATACAGATACAAATGAGAGGGAAATATTATCAAACCATCAATAACCAATGTATACATACATAGTTACCCAGGGCTAATGCCAAAACATGGATGATCACCTTGGGTTATACCTGTTGCACTTTCCCCCAGAAGAACTTTTGCATTAAATGGGTATATTGTGGAGGTATAACATCTGCTTCTGAGATGGTTCCCCTATATTCCCACTCTCCAGTATCCTAGGAGTTCTTCAAATACCCTCCCCCAACCCACTCCCCCTCCCTACACCTCCAAGGATCCTAGGGAGCTATCCCCCTATTACTCTGAGAATCATATAATTTGAAGTTATTGTTAGGTTAGCCGTTTAACCTACTGCTTCCCCATGTATTCTAGCTTCCACAGATGAGAGAAACCATTCGGCCCTTGAGTCTCTGAGATTGGGATACTTCACTTAGCATAATTCTTTCCATCTCCATCCATTTGATATCAAAAGCCATAATATTGTCTTCTCTAATGGCCAAGTAGTATTCCATTGTATATATGTACTAAAGTTTTTGTATCCACTCGTTGAGTGAGGGGCATCTGGGTTGGTTCCATAGTGGAGCTATAGAAAATTGAGCTGCTATAAACATTGAGGAAGCCACATCACTATAATATGCTGATTCTAAATCTTTTGGGAAAATACCCAGGAGTGGGATAGCTGGGTCATAAGGTGTTTCCAGCCCTAATTTTTTGAGGATTCTCCACACTGCTTTCCATAGTGGCTTTGGAGTCCACCAGCAGTGTAACTGTGTTCCTCTTTTCCCACAGCCCCTCCAGCATCTGTTATTGTTAGAATTTATCATTTTTGCCACTCTAACAGGAGTGAGATGGTATCTCATTGAAGTTTTGATTTGCATTTCCCTTATAGCTAATGATGTAGAGCATTTTCTCAAATATTTATGGGCTTTCTAAACTTCTACTGGAGAGAAGTTTCTTTTTAGATCCGTAGCCCATTTATTGATTGGATTATTTGTGAGTTGAGTTTAGTTTCTTTAGAGCCCTGTATATTGTGGATATTAGCCCTCTGTCCGAGGTGTAGCAGGCAAAAATTTTCTCCCATTCTGTAGGTTCTCCCTTGATGCTCTTGACTAGATCTTTAGCTGTGCAAAAACTTTTTAGTTTAATTTCATCCCATTCATTTATTCTTGATTTTACAGCTTGAGCCGTGGGAGTTTTGTTAAGGAAGTAGCTGCCGACTCCTATATGGTGTAGTGATGATCCTACTACTTTTTCTAGTAAGTTGAAAGCTGTTGGCTTAATATCCAGGTCTTTGTTCCATTTTGATTTAATTTTTGTGCAGGGTGAAAGATAAGGATCCAGCTTCAGTTGTCTACATATGACTGTCCAGTTTGTCCAACACTATTTGTTGAACAGGCTATCTTTCTTCCACACTATGCTTTTGCCCCCTTTATCAAATATCAAATAGTTAAAGATATGGGGGTTTGTCTCAGGATCTTCTATTCTGTTCCATTGATCTTTGGTTCTGTTTTGATATCAATAACAAGCTGTTTTTATTACTACGGTTCTGTAGTATAATTTCAGGTCAGGGATTGAGATACCCCCTATTTCTTCCTTTCTATAGAGTAGTGTTTTGGCTAGTCTGGGTCTCCTGTTATTCCATATGAACTGGTGAATCTGTGAAGAATGCCATAGGTATCTTGATGGGGATTGGATTGAATCTGTATAGGGATTTGGGTACAATGGCCATCTTCATTATATTGATTTTATATTATATAAAATAATATATAATTTATTATATAATTTATTATATTATATTGATTCTGCCTAACCATGAGCATGGAATGTTTTTCCATCTACACAGGTCTTCCGCAATTTCTTTTTTTAGCGTTTGATAGTTTTCTTTGTAGAGGTCCTTAACATCCTTTGTAAGGTTAATGCCCAAGTATTTCATTTTTTTTGGAAGTGATGGTGAATGGGAGATATTTCCTGATTTCCTCTTCTGTGGATTTGTTGCTGGAGTAAAGAAATGCTAGTAAATTGCTGGAGTTGATCTTATAACCAGCTACTTTGCTGAAAAGACCTATAAGCTCTAGGAGTTTTCTGGCCGATGTTATTGGGTCTTCTAGGTATAGAATCATGTCGTCTGAAAATAGAGATAACTTAACTTCCTCTTTTTCTATATGAATACCTTTGATTTCCTTGTCTTTCCTCATGGCTCTGGCAAGGGTTTCAAGGACTATATTGAATAAGAGAGGGGAGAACGGACAGCCTTGTCTCGTACCTGAATTCATGGAAATGCTTTCAATTTTTCTCCATTGAGGATAATGTTGGCTATGGGTCTGTCCTAAATGGATCTGACATAATTGAAGTATCTTCCCTTGATCCCTATCTTTTCCAAAGTTTTGAGCATAAAATGGTGTTGAATTTTATCAAATGCCTTCTCTGCATCAATTGACATGATTATATGATTTTTTATTTTAATTCTGCTTATATGGTGAATTACATGTATTGATTTGCGTATGTTGAACCAGACTTGTTTTCCTAGAATGAAGCCCACTTGATCATAATGTATTATCTTTTTAATGTGTATTTGCATCCTATTAGCTAAATTTTTATTAAGGATTTTGCATCAAAGTTCATCAGGGAAATTGGTCTGTAGTTTTCATTTCTTGATGTGTCTTTGTTGGGCTTTGGAATCAGTGTAATGTTTGCTTCATAAAAAGTGTTTAGGAGTGATCCAGCTCTATCAATTTCCTGGAAGAGCTTGTAGAGGATCAGTGTTAGTTCTTTTATGAAGACTTGGTAGAATTCTGCTGTATATCCATCCAGACATGGGCTTTTCTTTTTTGGGAGAGCTTTGATTGCTGTTTCAATTTCACTTTCTGTGATAGGTTGGTTGAGGTTTTCAATGTCCTCCTGTGTTAAAGAGGGGATGTCGTATGTGTCCAAGAACCTGTCCATGTCCTCCAGGTTATCGAATTTGGCAGAGTATAAGTTTTCAAAATAGGTTCTGATAATCTTCTGGATCTTAGATGAGTCTGTGGTGTTATCCCCATTTTCATCTCTGATTTTGTTGATTTGCTTCCTTTCTTCCTTTTGGTTAGGTTGGCAAGGGGTCTGTCGATTTTGTTGACTCTTTCAAAGAATCAACTCTTAGATATCTTGATAGTGTGTATAGTTTGTTCTCAATTTCGTTGATTTCAGCTCTGATTTTGATAATTTCCTGTCTTCTGTTAGATTTAGGGTTGGACTGTTCCTCCTTTTGTAGTCATTTGAGTTGAAGCATAGGCTATTTATCTGATCTCTTTCTTGATTTTTGATGTGTGCTCAAGTGCTATAAATTTACCTCTTAAAATGCCTTTATACTGTCCCAGATGTTTCAGTATGATGTTTCCTCATCTTCTTCAATTCCACAAACTTTTTAATCTCTTTTCTCATTTCCTCTTTTATCCATCCTTCATTTAAGAGGTAATTATTCAATTTCCAAGTATTTGAATAGTTTCTGTTGATTCTCTTGTTGTTGATTGCTAAGATCATAGCATTATGATCTGAGAGAATACATGGGATAATATCCACTTTTTTATATTTGCTGAGATTATCCTGTTGAAGTAGGATGTGGTCTGTTTTAGAGAAGGATCCATGAGCTGCTGAGAAGAAGGTAAATTAGGCTGTCTTAGGATGGAATATTCTGTAGATGTCTGTTAAGTCGATTGCTTAATAGAGTAGTTTAGATTGGAGATGTCTTTATTGATTTTTTGTTTTGATGATCTGTCTAGAGTTGATAATGGTGTGTTGAAGTCCCCCAGGATTATTGTGTTGAGATCGATGAGGGGATTAATGTCCTTAAGGACTTTTTCCATATATTTTGGGGGTTTGTAATTTGGGGCATAAATGTTTATTATCATTATATCTTCTTGGTGAACTGTCCCTTTTAGTATGATAAAGTGACCCTCTTTGTCCTTTCTGACTAGTTTTAGTTGGAAATTAGTTTTGTCAGAAATTAGAATCGCCATACCAGCTTGTCTTTTTGGGCCACAGGGCTGGTAGACATTTTGCCATCCTTTGACTTTCAGCCTGTGTCTATTTTTGAGTGTCAAATGTGTCTCTTGCAGGCAGCATATTGTTGGATTTTGTTTTTTGATCCAGTGGGTCAGTCTGTGTCTTTTAATTGGGGCACTGAGACCATTCACATTCAAGAATAGAATAGATATGGGAGGCTGATTCACAGACTTTGTATCAATTACAGAGTTTTGAATCATCTTGAAAGTCTGTTTTTGTATAGTATGATAATTGACTTGCCCTTGTTTAAGGATTTAGCATATCATTGGCATTATCTTTTGAATGGAGAACATCTTTGAGAATGTTCTGTAGAGCAGGATTTGTGTTCATGTATTTGCTAGGTTAAGTTTATTGTTGAAGTATTTAATTTCCTCTTCATATTTGAAGCTGAGTTTTGCCGGATATAATATCTTTGGGTTGAAGTTGTTATTTTGTAACACTTGAAAGATATTGTTCCAAGCTCTTCTGGCCTTCATTGTTTGCTCTGAAAAATCCATAGTGATCTGAATTGGTTTGCCTCTGAATGTGATTTGGGGCTTTTCTCTAGCAGCTTTTAGAATTCTCTCCTTGATTTCTCTGTTATTCATTTTGTATATGATACGTCTTGGTGAGTTTCTCAATTGATTAGGTCTATTTGGAGTTCTATAAGCATCTTGCATGTTATAATCCGGATTGAAAGTAAAATGAGGGAAGTTCTCACTTATGATTTTGCTTAAAAGGTTCTTTAAACCTCTTGTTTGCTGTTCAGAGTTTTAGTTAGGAATTGGACCGGAACAGCATCGCAGCAGGCATGGGAAACTTAACTACTTCATAGGGAGAGGATCACTGCTTCAATAGGTCCAGGAGGCAATAATCCCACCCCAGTGTGTTACTCTGCCCTAGTGGGTCTAGAAGGCAATGTTTGGTCAAAGAAGAGTATTCTCAAGTCTTAAGGTTTAAGGTTTGCCCTGCCAGGTTCAGATTTGCTTGGACCTGGTCACTCTATTCTGCTTTACTGTTTCTCCCTTTTGTTGTGTAAATTCATATCCTGTGCTTATTTCCTCACTGTAGTTTGGATGCAAGTAGTTGTTTTATTTGACAAGCTCAGAGCTGAAGGGTAATTTGCTTCAGTTGGATGGATTATGTTTTGAGTCTCATATCTGATTTTTATATTTAGATGATTTTTGAAGTTAGAATAAAATTTATGTAAAAAGTTAAGAGTTTGGGGCTATTGAGTTGACATTAATGTATTTTGCATGCAAGAACATAAATTTAGGGGAACAGGGTCAGATACCATAGACTGAATATCTGTGCTCCACTAAGATCCATATACTGAAACTTAATCTCCAGTGTGCTGTCATTTGAAGGTTTTGGCAGGTGATTAGGTGTTGAGAGTAGAGCCCTCATAAGTATAATTAATAACCTTATAAAAGGGGCCTTAGGAGCTCTCTTGCCCTTTCTGCCATACAAGGGCACAAGGAAAAGAGAGCTGTCTACAAACCAGGAAGCAGCCATCTCTGGAGAGTACATATGCTGATACCTTGATCCTTGGTTCCCCCACCTCCAAAAATGTGATAAATTTATTTATACTCTACCAAATTTATGGGTTTTTTTAAAAAATCATTCAATATATGAATATAGAAATTATTTCTCTTGTATTTTCAAGATGTTTCTATTGGGCACTTTTTTTTTTTTGGTCTTTCACTATTGGGTACTTTTTTTTTGGTCTTTCACTATGTCTGTTGAAATATGTGTTTGTCCAATCATTATTCCTTTGCAAATAATGTCTTTTTAATCCAGCTACATTCCATATTTTTAAGATTGATGTTCATCAGTTACAATATGCTGAGATGTGTTATTCTTTGTCTTGGTATTATAATCGTTACTTAATCCTTGGCTTGCTGCATTTGTTCAGAGAAATTTCAGCCAATATCGGCATTTTTGGGTCTCATTTTTTTTTCTTTCATTTTTTAAGAGAGCAGGACAGTGAGAGAGAGACAGAGAGAATCAATTTTTATTGAGCTTTTCACATGGCCTTCATTGCTCAGACACTTAGTTGTGTACGTGGGTGCTGGGGTTTGAACCCATGTACTTGCGTATGCTGGGCAAGCGCTGCAACCACTGAGCCACTGCTCCAGCCCCCAGGTCTTATTCTTCTATAGGATAATTAAATCCTCATTACATAATATGTTTCTAATTAGATTTTCTGCATCTTACAGTTTCTTTCCTCAATTCAGCCTATTTTTCACTCTTTGTTGTGTGAAATCTGCAAGTAAATCCATCCAGGTAGTATTTCATGGCATTGTATTTTTTTAATTTTATAATTTTTATAATTTTCATTTTTTTCATTTTTATTTCCATTCTCTGGAGAAATTTTACTGATTATCTATTTGAAAATCTAAGGAATAAGTCGGATGGCTCCAATAACTGAATGATCTGTGTGTCCTTTTCTTCTTTTGGGATCATGCATTTCTCATCAGTAATTATAAATTGTATGCCTTAAAGTCTGAAAAAAAATGTTATAGAGAATCAGAGTTATTTTACTTCAAAAAAATTCAGCCTTTCCTTTAATAATTACAGTGAAGTTTATTTGCTAACTTCATAATCTTGATCTACCTGTTTCAGCCCTACCTAAGCAGCCTGGGATACCTGCTAGTGGTTTACCTTCTTTATGGCTATTATGCACCTGATTTAATCTGCTGAGCTTGATGAGGCTGCTAAGACCACTCTACTCTTTATCACATTTCTTGAAGTCTTATTGGCCTTTTATTATGTGCAATTAAAGTTTGAATAATGTTTTAAGCAAAAAAATATTTAGTACTTGTTCATATCTTTGGTTGTTTTTCTCTCTGGCATATCGACCACACCCACAAATGTTGACTGCTTTTCCTTCAGGCTTTTGAGGATTTCCAAAACCTACTTGCTTCTCTTTATTTTAGCAGTAGTGCTTTGACTGAGTTCTTGGCTTCTCCCAGCATCCTCAGTCTGCAATTGCTCCAAAGGCTCAGTAGGTAGGAATTCTGTTTATAACCTCAAGATCCTTCAGATACTTGTTTTCAATTCTGTTTGCCTTATCTTTTCCATACATTCAAATGTTGTGTTTGTGAGTATTATTTAACTTTAATACGTGGGTGTTATTTAACTTTACCAAATATTTTCAATGGAACATTTATTATTTTTTTTTGCCAACAGTGATAATATCATAGGCCAAAGGGAAGTTGAAGCATATCCATTTGTAATCCTAAATTGGAATTATATTTAAATTGCTTTGTTAAAAAAAATAGATTCTGGTGTTATCAACTAATGGGCAAGAAGTTTTAGGTCAGACTTTGTATATCTTTTATTTAAGCCATTATTATTTATTTAGAATTACTAACCTAGTTAGCATTTATATATGTTCATTTGAATCTTATTTCCGACCCCTTTTTCCTTTCTAGTTAAGTAACATTGGGCAACTTGTTTTCCCAGCCTTGGTTTTATATGTTAAAAAATTGTAAAAGTCTTAGCTCACAGGTTGTTGTGAGAATTAAATGAAATTATATATTCAAATACCAAGAGCCTGGTCCATGTTACTTGGTTAATAAGTGTTATTTATTCCCAAGATTCTGTCTTCAGTTAGTGTTATAAAGAACAATGGATCATGAATGACAGATAATAGAGAAATGAAAGAAAACAAGGTTAAGATATGCAAGTAATTGAGATTTTACATAAGTGCCATTGTAATTTTGAATTCATAACATAATCTGGAATTCAGTTTAATTAAATCATTTATTCAGATTCATACAAAATTGAGAATGAAATGAGGGGGAAAGTAGTGAAAACAAGGAAAAGATGATATATATTTATCATCAGGCATTATCATAGGACCCTGAATGTGTATTTATAAAGGAAGAAAATAATGAATCAATTATTTTATGAGTGCAACTGACCCCTGTTTATAAAGTCATTAGCAATTTATGATGAGTGAAACCTACTTTGTGAATCCTCCTTTTCTGGAACTGTTTGCGATATTCACCTACTGTCTCAGGAAAAGTAAACCGAGTCTATGCAGTTGTCTTCATGAACAAGCATACCACTATTGCCACTCACCAGAGAGCATGCTAAGGTACAGGGCCTGGCTCCCCTACTCTCCTTTAACATAGAGATTACACCTTTAAAAAAAAAAAGATAGTAAGAATGAGAACTTTTTAAAGTCTTTTTATTTAACTATTTATTAATCTGATACATTCAGTTACATTTTTATGTCCACAAGAGACCCTTAAATACTAAGAAGAAGAAAAAATAATAAAAAGTGACAACCCCCAAAACATTGATTTTTCTAATTTAATATCTAAAATGTTTTGTTTTAGGAACCTGCTGCATATTCAGATAAATCTGAAGATATGAATTTAAAGCAGAACAAACACAAATTAAAATTATTTAATATGCTACCAAAGAAAATTGAGAAGTGCTATTTCCAATGAAATTCAAAGAGAGCAGGCAAATGGATTGAAATGAAAAACTGTTTTCTCCTTGACTATGTTTATGTCTGACTTTCTGGGAGGTGACATTGGGCAAGATGTTATTGTAAATTATTTTATTGTTAATCTGCTAGTTTCTTGAGGATTTGTGGGAAATATATCTGGATAAAAGTTCAAAGTGATATGAGCACCAGATAGAGGTGGGTCAGTATAGATATTAAGGACTTGTGGACAAAGGGTAAAGATACCTATAGGTATTAATTTCCAAAATTTCCCACAAAACTGCCTTAGAAGCCAGCATTCTATGCTTTTGGTTTTTTCATTTCTTTTTATTTTTTTCCATTTATAACTACCTGTTCTCCATTTACACAAAAATGTTTTCAATTGATGCAGATTACTAAATCAAGCAAGATTTATATTTACAACTCCAGAGGTGAACTCGACTGTTTCATGGAGTGGGTCAAACCAAACAATTTTTAGAGTTGTTCAGGCTATTTAATTTAAAAAGTAGTTGACAATGGCATGTTTTTGCGTAAGTTAATGATGTGAGAAATATGCACTGCATCCTGAGCTATTTCAGCGTTCAGAATGGCTCTCCACAAGCAGAATTTCTAATACCTATCTTTTACTCCTTCCATGACACATCAATTTAGTTCCACCAAATAATTCAAGTTCAATTATGCTGGTCAGTTGCCTGGATTCTTCAAGTAAGACTTTTTGAGAAACTCTTTTTAAGAGTGGTTCTTTACCACTAGGATGTTTGAGCAAACAGAGAAAAATCATGTCAGTAGGACTAAATTTATTCCTTACTTTCAGTATTTAAATAAAGGAAAGGGAAATGGCCTCTGGGCAATGTTCTGCAGATTCCAACCTGCCAAGACACTTCTTGCTCAAGTTTATTTTGTCTTTTTACTCTTTATTTCCCTCTCAACCACTTGCTGTGTCAGTAATTCCAAGATTCTGGCAGAGAAGGCCTTCCCTGGGAATCTGTTGCCATGAATATATTTGTGTTTGTAGCTGCTGTTTGGATAAGTAAGAAAAGGACTGGTAAATAAAAGAACTGTCAGAAAGGATAATAAAATGCCACTGATTTGCCTATGGAGAATTTTACATAAAGGAGTGGCATAAAATGTCCTCATGGTTAGAGATGGGTGGAATAGAAAGCCCAATGCTTTGGGAAGCCAGAGACCTGGACTCCGATTAGTTTGACCATTCACTACTCTATCCTTACGTCCTTATGAATATGGTTTCCCCATCTATAAATGGGAGACTGTCAGCTCAAAAGTCCTTTCCTATTTTACTTGTTGACTGAGGTATGACAAAGCCAGAATTCTTGAGTCCCAAACATTTTTAGGTCTGTGCCCTATAATTTGTGATTATTCTGAAAATCTCCTTAGTGGTTTGAGAACTTAAATCTAAACCAACTAGTGGCTGTAGGTTTTGTGTGGTAATTGAGTGAATATTTGGAGATAATGCAAGAATTTGGAAAGGAGGAAAAAAGGCTACCTCTGTCAAATGTTGCTTTTTATGAATAAGAAGAGTAGAGGAGCAGGATACTGAGATAAAAAGGAAGTGAGAAAAAGAACACTTGAAATATAGTTGTGGCAATACGAAATCTTCAAATGAAAAATTGAAAGCTTAAATCTGTATAAGATTAGCTACTGGGGCAAATAGTGGGTGTATACACATGTTTTCCACACAAATACTTAACACATCATGTAGACAGGATAACTATTTGAAAGAACAAATAATTTTCTTAATTGTTTTCTTTTTGGTACTGGAGATTGAACACAGGGTTACTTCACCACGGAGGTAGCATCCCAATCCTTTTTATTTTTAAGACAGGGCCTCATAAAGTTGCTGAGGCTGGCCTAGAACTTGAAATCCTGCCTCAGCTTCCTGAGTCACTGGGATTATTTAGGCAGAGCCACCATACCTGGCAGATTCTTTTTAGTTCAGAAATTTAACTTTTTATGCTTTGACCACTAAATTTATCACTGTGGCAGGCATACAGACAAGTTGCAAGAGGTAATGAAAGGGTTCTTTATAATCTGTTAGATACTAAGCAAGCATTTTGTATTTATGATTTCACTTAGTATTGAGTTAGTTCATATCTATTAAGTTAAAAAGTAGAATTTCAGCAAGGTAAATCAAGAAGTCTAAGATCACATAGCTATTAAGTGTTGGAGTCTGAATTGAAACCAAGTCTTCAGTCAAATAATCTTTTCAGAATGCCATGTAGCCTCTCTCAACACAACAGGGCCATTGTTTTTAATATCTACTAATTCTGGCTAGACATTCTCTGCCATTTAATTTTACTCTTCTTGCAATCTAATAGATTGGACTGATACTGTATAATGAATATTTAAATAAAACAGAAGACTCCAGGATCAGAAGCAAAGGAATTTTTTTTTTTTTTTTTGCATTATAGCAGAAAACAAGAGCATTGGTAGATGGTCAAAGGAAAACTAATGCAGTAACCCAAACCCATGTGACAAATTGCCACAAATTTAGCATCTTAAAACCACAATCATTTATTTTCTGAGTTCTATAGATTAGAAATCCAATAGGCATGGCCCATTTGCTGTTTAAGGTATTATATGGTCAAAACTGAGGTATCACTGGGCCCTGCTCTGGAAGCTCTGGGGGGACAGTCAACTTCCAGGCACACTCAGAATTATGTTGGCAGAATTAGATTCAAATTCATGTAAATGCATTGTCAGACTGAGGTCCTTGCTTCTTTGTTAGTGGTTGTTTTTGATTTCTTGATACCACCTATAATAATTGGCACCTACATTCATGTATATCACTATTGGCATGCCCTGACTCTGACTTTTTTTTCCCCTATACCTCCTTTACTTCCTCTTCTGTCTGTTTATAAATGCTGATATGAATACAATTGGGTTCACACAAATAATCCAGCATAAACTTTTACACTGAACTACTTAGTAATCTTACATACCTCTGTAATTTTTTTATTGTGTAAGACAACATATTCACAAGCCTAGTATCTTATCACATACAACACCCCAGGGATTAGAGTTGTAATTTTTTTGGGGGGTTGTAATTTTGCTTATCATAGTTTTTGCCTGAAGATTCATGGTGTCAATAAGATATAGTCCAGATGGATGTCTGTATGCAGTGATTTTGAACCCCAACTTAAAAACTCTAGTCTTGTGGCATCTACCACTTTTATAGCAAGCAGTAAGCAAACTTCCTGTTTAGTACACATTAGATGAGACACTACTTCATCTTGAAAGGTTACAAGTGCATGAACAAAACCCTAAAGAATTACTAGTATAAGGATCAGTCAGGGCCTTATGTTCTTGGCATAGTCACCAAGACTTGTAGAAGGCAAGAGACCTATAGAAGACATCTATCCCAACAGAGTTTCAAAATTCTTGAGGTACCTTGAATGACAATGTAACATTCCCTCTGAATACGCTGGTCATTCTCAACCAATTAAAAGTATTTTCTAGATCAGGCTTTTCAATTAGTGACGTGTTTTCCCTGAATTTCAATAAAGCAGGGAACAAGTATCCAAATAAAGCTGTCAAGTCCTATATATTAGTCAGAGGACTGTGATTGTCACTATTTATAAAAGATATTGCAAAATATAATAGTCAAATTTGTGAAAAAGCTAAGGATGGCAGATTTAAAAGAGATGTAATGAAAATACCCTTGGCATAACTATGGGTTGAGGTTTGCACCTAACATCTATTGATGTGTGAATTGAAATGAATTACTTAATCTCTAAGTTTCCACATTACTGTTTTTGAATGAATCTAAATATTCGTTTTTTTTTTAAAAAAAGGTAGAGAGACAGAGAATCAATTTTTATTGAGTTTTTCTTGCTCTGACACTTAATTGTGTACGTGGGTGCTGGGGTTTGAACCTGTGTACTTGCGCACGACGGGCAAGCGCCGTAACCACTGAGCCACCGCTCCAGCCCGAAATTAAATATTCTTGAATGATGTATTTGGAGAATTGAATAATTCCTATAAAGCCAGTAGCACTGCATTTGTTCTGTGCCCCATTAATGTTTCTCAACCATTTCTCTCTCTACTCATGGTACATTCAAACAGGAAATAGTCTGGCATGAACCTACTTTGGTATAATAGAATGCCATGCCTTTACAACTCCAAATATCTATTCAACCATAAGAGGTACAGTCTATTGAACATCACCATTGTGCAACAGTCTTCCTGCTAGAATCAGCTTCAAGTTTAACATGGCTACATACATGATCAATGAAAGTATGATTATAAATGACATTTATGTTTACATAATTATGTTTTCCCTAAATAAAAACACTTATATTTACTCCTCAGTTTAGAAAATTTTCACAAGAGAAGCTTTGAGGGTAATATATTCAAAATACTCAACTAAAATTGAATATTGAGTATAGAAAAAAGCCCCAAACTTTGGAAAATATGAACCTTTTTCAGGGATAAATATTCACCTGTAGGAGACCTTACAGAGATTATGTTGGTTTTGCTGCTCTGGGATGGTTTCCCAGAGCACTTGGGCAGGGAAAAAGGCCCCAAGGACCACCTACCCAAGTGTATTCCTCTCTTTGATATCACAAAGCTTTCAGGACTGTTTTGTGGTATTATTGCTTGGCTCTGTAATCATTATTGTGGTTAATTTTTTAAAGTTCATTTTTTTGCTTTCCAGCACAGGCTTAAGTCTGCAGTGGAAAATACATTTATTAAAAATATGTTGTGTTTGTATAACTTGTGTTTTGGGCTTGCCCCCAGACCACCTGGAATACCTTCATGGGTTCCATTTATCCAAAAGCCACATCGTGAAAACCAGTGGGCTGCTTCAATAGGTTACTACTGGCAGTTCTTTGAGGTCCCCAAATAAGTACCAGAAGCTATTTTCTGTTGTTTATTTAAACTTACGTTTTGCTATAAACTTTACTTTTTATACATATTAGTGTCCTGGCTGATATTTGCAATGTACAGCATAAAAAGAATAAAAATATTGGCCTTTAACTTTAGGCAGAGGTAAAATTAAAAATGACTAACATTCTAAGAAAGCTGCCTCCTATTTGTCTAACCTAGACACCAGAGTCTACAAAGCACAGGCCACACCCTCAGTCTACCTCAGGTTTATAGAAAGGCTACTGTGTGGTCAAGACCTCTAGACTCCCAGTTGAAAGTTCATACCAAGGAGGGACTCAATGACATCAATGACTTTTTATGTTAAGTTGAAAACCCTCTGGCAAATGTCCTTAGCAATTAGTCCCTAAAGCATACATCAGTTATGTAGGGACATTTAGGTGCTACAGATATTTTCCAGTGCTCAAGGATTCTGATTTTTGAATAAATATTCATGCTCCAATGTCTATGCTATGGAAAGAGTAAGGGAAATGGCTTAAGAATCTTGCCTACAAATTTCATGGTTACAACTAACTACCTGACCATCAGACAGAGAAGGCCAAAGACACACCAAACCACACAGTGAAAGCTTAATGTACCAAAACTGCGGCTGAGTTGAAGTGGATTTGGCCCTACCTATATTAATTCCAGACACCCTGTGGTCTGAGACAGAAAAGGCAAAAGTTAGTAAACTCATCAGTGAAAGGATCAGTTTTCCCGCCCCCCTCATCCCATTTGTAAGAGTCTCTCCCACTCATAGGCCACTCGATTTCCCTCCCAGCAGTCAAAATAAGGGCCAGTGCAGCAGGTGGAAGCACAGGGCTGAGGCCCTGCTGCTGGGCCAAAGGAACAATGCATCTGGCAGAAGCTTTGTTAACTTCCATGAGCTCTCCAGTCACATGAGAACCCTTGCCCTAAGTCAGAGGGTTGATCTCCTTCCATTTTCCCTTTTACTAAAGTGAATCTATAAACACTGATAACTAGTCTTTAAGGTTGCATAAACACCTTCACAAGCCAAACAACTTGGCTCTGATGTTTCGGAAATGTTCATCTTGACTTGGTTTAGTCTTTATCCACTCTTTATGCAAAGGAAAAACTACAATAAGAACACAAAGTTGAAAGTAAGTTCTGGATATGGTACATTCATAGTGGTTGCCTTTGATATTTTTAATTAATGAAATTTTTTTTATAAAAGCTTGGTATTATTTCTCAGTATTTCTCCTAATACAGGAGAGCTCCCTCTAGCTACCAGCCTAAGTAATACACATCCTGCTAACCAGAAATGTTTTTCCTTAAATGTGGGCTTATATTTATGTAACAAACTATACTTTGAAAATCAGTTATAAAATATCTACAGAGCTATTAAACTTTCAATTATGTTGAACTTTTTTCATTTAGGAAAATATTTCTGAAAAAATAATGAGGGACAGCTAGTAGCAGTAGGAATTAATCTTTAAAAGCAACAAACTAGAGTTGTGTTATATCATTTAAAATGAACTCCTCTTTACACTTTTTAAAACTATTAGGGGAAAAGTCAAGATCCAAAAGTATTTGGATTATAAGCTCAAACCATGTAGAGATTAAGCACAAGTCATCTTGCTTTAGGATGTGAGGTTCTTCATGAGCACGTATAAAATGGGAAGTTAAAAAATACAGATCATGTTTCTATCTTGAACTGACTTGTGCTATTATTTTACTAACCACTGCATTTCATTTCCTTGACTGTGCATTTGTTTTTCATATATATCCACCTTTAAGTATTAAAAGAAAATTGTAGCACTTAAACAATATAACTAATTTCAAAATATTCTTTAGCTGCGAGATAGGCCAATAGTTTTAAAACATTCATCTGTAAGGGGTCAGTCCTATGAGAGTAAGCTCCTCCCAAATAAACCTGCAGCCCTATCTTCTGCATACCTGGGGGACAAATGTCTGCTTGTTACCTTTGCTAGGTGGTTTTCTAAGACCTGGATAGGGTAAGGGAGACTAAACAAGGAGACATAATGTAAGAAATATATTTAAATGACAGAATGTACTGTTCATGATGATAAAGATGAAAAAATTCTAGTTGGGATAAAATTCATTTTTGAATTCAATAAACTTGAAATAAATTTGCTATAAGTATTTGATAACAATTAGAATCACAGAAAAAACTGCTCTTTTTGTGTGGGGTGGGAGGGGCAAATGTGCACAGTTCAAACCTCTAATTGTTCTGAGAATTCAAAGATCATTCAGCAATTCAAGGTTCTCTGCTCTTTGGCTGGAAATACTTAGAGCTAGGTGCTTCCTTACCCAGAACTCTATTATTTTATCCTTTTTATTTTGCATGAGCATCTCTTGCATGTGGGAATGATTACAACATTCCCTGAAGAATAATGGTTTTTAGATGCTATACATCTTCCTCCTCCTACCTCCCGAAGCAAAGATTTCTATTTCAGCATTAGAGTTTTTATGAATGGAAATAGATTACTTGGCATGAGGTCCAACACTTCATGGATACTTTAGATTCTGAAAACCAATTGGACTGAATGTGCTCATGAAATTAGTTGTGTAGATTTCAAACCATTCTTTATTCTTTTGGTACTGGGGATTGAACCCAGAGGTGCTTAACCACTAAGCCACATCCCCAGTCCTTTTTATTTTTAATTTTGAGACAGAGTCTTACTAATCTTCATGGGACCTCTCTAAATTGCTAAGGCTGGCCTTGAACTTGGAATCTTCCTGCCTCAGCTTCCCAGTTGCTGGAATTGCAGGCATGTGCCACCATGCCCAGCTCAACTAACAACTAAGTAGCTTTATAGGAGCTGAGATACAACATTGTTCTGCTTAATTGAGTTTGTTTTAATATTTGACATTATTAAACCTCAGAAAAGATTATTTCAATAGTGATTAATTCTAATAGTGGAGGGATGCACAAAATGCCCAAAAGGGTAGAGAACGTAAATTGGCCAATCCGGGGTGGTGGTATAGTGCTGGGAAAAGCTCCCAGACAAAGTAACCTTTTATGCGGAATGTTCATGCCAATTTAAAACCAAACATGCAATTATTTTACTGTTCATGACTTGCCTTCACCCGCTGAGTTTGTTAGGAAACTATTTTTATTTTGGTTGATCACCAACCATAGTCATGTGAATTTGCACAAAAGTTTTTGTTCCATTGTGAAAAAGACAAACTATATGTGTATGCATCTGAAAAAAAAAAAACAGAAGAATTCTTACTCCTGTGACTTCACAGCCTTGGGAACTGAAACTGACTCAGAACTAATGGGTCCTGCTTCTTGTCTAGAGCCAGAATAGTTACTCATAAACTATCCCAGGGTTCAATTTCTTAACCTGTCATTTTCTAACAGATTTTTGGAGAGGAAAAGACTTGATTCCTAATCTTTTGGGGTGACCTCTTAGGGATTCTGAGAAGCTGCACATACCTGACTCAAAAAGATTTACAATATCAAACCAGATCTGAACTCCTTTCCTCGCTTTGAGAGGTGAGAGAATGTTTAGATCAAGTTATGCCAGAGTTCTCCCGGATTCCTTTAGTTGTTCCCAAATTGGTGAGGGTATTACTTTTTCATTTAACTAATTTTAAATATCTTCTCGAAATAAATGTCACATGTTCTAATTTGATACTAAAAGTTGAAGTCACTTTAATAGTATTTGATGTAGAAGTAACTTAATTAGGAATTTTCTCTTTTTCATCCTGTCAAGTCTAACATAATAACTTTTTTGGATATGGTACTGTACAAATCAAATGGAGTCTGGCATTTAACTTATTAAGCAGTCAACTGTGTTCTGAACATTCACATCAAAATAAAGGGCATAGCAGATATATCTTAGGGACTTCAAAAATGTTAAAATGTTTGCCTGTGCAAGGAAAACAAGGCATAGATTATTTTTTAATAACTTAAACTCTTTCAAACTGAATTTATTTTATACTTTATCAATCAATGGTTATAAAACATAAAGGAGATGTTTTATTCTTGTGATTTAAGGATTATTTTCTATGTATCTAGTTTCAAAATAGAAGTTTAAACAATCTACACTGTGCATGTCTAGAAAGCTATCGTTTTTTTAAAAAAACTATACATTTTCATAGAAATTTACAGGAAAAGATTGGAAAGTTAACCCAAAAGTAACTTATTTAGTAGTATTATCATTATCATTTATTAAAAACAATAGCTATCAATATGGAAGTTTTCCAAATTTGAAGTTTCTTAGTTCTAACCACAGAAATTGTACCATTCTGCTCCTATAACCCCCAAATGTAAAGTATTCTCTTTCCCTGCATGAAGGAGGAATAATAACCAGGGATGATGTAATTTTTATAAATTTTTGTATGGGGCTTGGAAGGACATAGGGAAATTATGTGCTAGTGTATAGTAGAAAAAGCCAGAAGGGAGGAATTTTCACAAGATTCTTTCCCTCAGTAGAACAGGTGGTGAGCAACTAAGATATCTGAATAAGCAGATATCTTAGAAATTTATGTGATGTTGGGCATAAAGACAGAGCCCTATATACATGGCTACTTTGAAACAGAAACCTTGCAATATAATCAGAAATCCAGAACACAGTATTATATTATGAGCAGTTCATTCCCCAACACATTTTAACAGAATTCAGCAATTATTTTTAAAAGCTAAATTTAATTACAACAAATTCCTGTAAGCATTTAGCTTATACTGTCTTCTTGGTAGGAGAACTGATGATGTTTCCCTAGCCTAGGCCAACTAGTTTCATGTCTCAATATCCCTTTTGCCAGTTTTCTCCATCTTAAGCAGTTATCAGATCAGTCACTGTCATCTCTTGGTTCATCTCCCTTCTGCCGAGTAAGCCGTTATAAATCTAGGAAACTTAATTTATTAAAATACTAAGAAAAATGTATACATTTGGCAACATATTGAAATAGCATATAAAAAGGGGACCGTAGCAGAAATTTCCTGTAAGTTATAAAATATCTCATCCCAAAAAATTACCATATATCAGATGAAAATCATAACCAATAAACTAGTTAATATTTGTGCAAAGAGTTGGAACATTTTAGGCAATATAGAATATGATGAACAATTTTGAGCTGTTGGCATAATATAACTGAATACAAGTCAAGAAGAAATGACAATAGCACACAATGAAGGTACTTCCACAATGTGGATGCAAGAGATGATCACAAAAGCACACCAAGGGCTGGAGCTGTGGCTCAGAGGTTTCAGCGCTTGCCTGGCATGAGCAAGGACCCAGGTTCAAACCCCAGCACCACATACACAACTAAGTGTTGGGGGAACAAAGGGCAGATGAAAAAATAAATAAAATTGATTCTCTCAAAAGCACAACAAAATGTATAAATATATTAATAGGAGGCAGCTTTCTCATCCTGATAAAAGGAGTTAAAATATAGAGAATTAGGGAACGAGAATTCATCCATCCTGTTGGATAGGATGTAATAAGTCATTTAATAGATATATATGTATACATAGTGGTGGATATATACATATATGTACACATATATATGAATGTTTAGATGTGTGTTTCTAGAAATATATGAAAAACATACTTTTATCAAAATAGCCTGGAGTCGATGAGTCAATAAATATGAATACATCTAAATACCATTTATCATTAAAAGCAATTAGATCTTCTTGGAGAAATGTCTGATTCCAGAGTTGAGAAACAAAGTACAAGATGAACATGAGAATAGCTATACCACGAATTAAAGAAATGTTCAAAGAATTAAGAGTGGAGATTAATAGGACACAGATACCAATTTATAGTAATTTTTATAACTGATTGAATATAATTTGAATCTGTAAATTGCTCAGCTAACAGTCCTTTCTCCATTATTGATTTATTTTATTTCACACTATAGAATCCTATCTCATTAATGTGGAAGGAATAATTGGGTTAAAATTTTGAAAATGAGGGTCTGAAGCAATGCCTCAGTGGTTGGGGTGTTTGCATGGCATGCATGAGTATATGGAGTTCGAACCCTAGCACCATGTACAAAACAAAGTTTTGGAGCAACTAAGGCCACATGAAAAACTAAATAAAAATTGATTCTCTCTCTCTCTCTTTTTCTCTCTTTCACTGTCCCTCTTTAAAAAAAAAATTGAAAATGAATGATAAAAATAGTTGATCAAAAATTTGAAGAATAATATTTACCCTCAAGGTTTATAAGCCAAATTGATTAAAAGTAGAGGCATTAACGTTATAACAAAGAAATGGGGTAAACCTTAACCATGTAATCAATGCTAATATCATCAAAATCAGAAAATGACATGTGCATTCTAGTTACATGTATGGAGAAGGACCAGCGCTGTATCAATGGTATTCCTTCACCAGATGATTTATTTGCATGGATCTAATCTAAGGAAATATCAGAAACACCCAAGTGGATCAGGATTTCTAAAAAAAAAAAATAAGTGGCCCATTGTGTTCAAAACTGTCAAGGTCAGGAAAACAATTTCAGAGCTCTTCCAGTTCAAAGAAGATTTATAAAGCCATAGAATGACTAGGTAGGGCTTGTCTCAAGCATGCAAGGATGTTTCAGCATTCAAAAATAAATCAATGCAATATATAAATCAATAAACTAGCTAATGTCTACCTACTTGTGATCAACGATGTTTCCTTTCAAAAAAGGTAGCATTCGGTATTATCATTTCTAATTAGACTGGGTGTCCTGGTCATTGCAATAAGGAAGATAAATAAAGACATACAAATTGAAAGGTAAAAAATAAGTTTTATTCGCAGATGACATTGTCTATACATAAAATTCCAAATCATCTGAAGAAGAACTATCTCTATAAGATGCATTTGGAATTTTGGTATGGTTTACATTGAATTCGTAGATTGCTTTGAGTAATATGAACATTTTATTTGTCCAGTCTACATGTGGTATATTTTCCCATTTCTGTCATCTATGATTTCTTTTTATCAAAGTCTTAATAATGCAAAGATTTTTCCCTCCCTGGTTAATTTTATTCCTAAGTATTCCATTCTTTTTGATGCTGTTGCATTTAGGACCATTTTCATTATTTCGTTTTTTAAAAATTTTGTATTTAGAAACAGACTTTTGTAGATTTTTTTTCTATCCTACAACTTCACTAAAATTCAAAGTTTTTTATAGTCTTTCGCATTTTCTACATAAAACATCATGTCATTTGCATAGATAACCCACCTTCTTCCTTTCTGGCTTGGGTGCCTCTTATTTCATTGTCTAATTGCTCTGCTTGTTAGCTTTCTATTGCTATAACACAGGCCCTGAGACTTAGGGAAGATTCATTTTGGCTCATGTTTTCAGAGGTTTCAGTTCATGGTCACTTGGCTCCATTGTTTCTGGGTCTTTGGTGAGGGAGAACAACATGAGGAACACATGGCAAAACAAATCTGTTCACCTCATGGGACACAGGAAGCAGAAGGAATAAGAGTGTTTATAACAAACCCCTCCCCAAAACTCAGTCAGCTATGAATCCCCGAGTGAATTAATAAATTCGCCAGGTCAGAGACCTTGTGATTTAATCTTTTCCCAAAGGCCCCCTCTATAAACACTGCAGCACTGGGAACAAGCTTTTAACACATGAGGTTTTGGGATGCATCTCACATTGAAACCATAGCAGTCTGGCTAGTACTTCCATTAATATGTTGAACAATTGTGGCAAGAGTGGGCATTTTTTTCTTATCTTGAAGGAAAATCTTTCAGCTTTTCATCATTAAATATATTAGCAGTTGGTTTAACCATACATGACTTTTATGATGTTGAGGTACACCCTTTCTATAATACATTGAATGTTTTCATTAGGAAAGGTATAGAATTTTGTCAAATGAATTTTTTCATCCTGGCAAGTATAGGGGAGGAAGGGGATGTTAGTCAAAGGTAAAAAATTTTAGGCTATACAATGAGTAAGTTCTGAGGACCTAGATAAGTAGTGATGAATGTTAATTCGATTATGGCAATCATTATACAATGTGTACATAAGTACATGAGATTATATACCTTCAATATATATAATCTTTGACAGATATGTTAAAAACATGAAAAAATAAGAACTGTTAGAACTAATGAGTGAATTTTCAAGGTCAAAAGATACAAAGCCAGTAAAAATTAAAGTTAATTGTATTTCTGTATACTACAAATGAAAAATTAGAACTTTTTTTTATTAGAAGTATATAGAGACACAGTTGAGGGGGAAACATTATCAAAACAGTAACAATCAATGTATATAAACTTTGTTATCCAGGGGTAATGCTAAAGCAAAGATAAACCACCTTGGGTTTCACCTGTTGCAGTTTCCCCCAGAAGAACTCATGCGTTAAATGGGTAGTTTGTGGAGGAATGACATCGGCTTCTGGGATGGTTCCCCCATCTTCCCAATCTCCAGACTCTTA
>PVKS010023583.1:0-32239 GCA_004027875.1 Aplodontia rufa | reverse complement strand
CTAATAACAGGGATGACTCCTGGCTGGGGGACTCTTGGACAGCCGCAGATGGGGACTGGTTGCCAGGAAGAGCAAGCAGGATCGCAGGTCGCAATCTCTGGCACCTTCCCTTCCCCACCATCTAGAGAGGAGAGGTGCTGGAGGTTGAGTTCAGTTATCAATGCGGATGATTTGGGCAATCACACCTAACAAAGCAGACCTCCCCAGGAACCTCTTAGATGTGGGGCTCAGCCGGCCTCCCAGCTGGTGCATGCATGCAGCTGCAGGGACTGTGGATCACCAGGATGGGGCGATGGAGATCCGCCACCCTCCGCCCTGGCTCTTCCCCAGGTGTCTCGCCTGATGAACTGGTAAGGGTGTAGGAAGGGTTCTCTTGAGTACTGTGTCATGCCAGCAGATTATGAAACCTGAAGGAAGGTGGAGGAACCTGAGTGCGTGGCCATGTTGGACAGAGCATGGGTCCGCTGGTGCTTGCGGGTGGGGTCCACGGTGAGGGCAATCTGTGGGATTAAGCCCTGAACCCTTGGAGTCTGATGCTCTCTCGGGGTGGTCGGTGTGGGAAGCGAAGAGTATTGCAGGAGACTCAGCGTCAGAAAGTTAGACAACTGGAGCACTGGCAGGGAATGTTAGGCGCAGATGGCAGAGGTGGGCACGGGTGAGACAGAGTTTATACCTCGCCTCCCACAGCAGGACAAGGCCAAGATGCAGAACCGGAAGTGTGCTATGTAGAGGAAAAGAAAAGCCACTTAAAAGAACAGAGAGCAGCCCCTCGCAGAATACACATTTGACTTTTTAACACATAGGTGCAAAATCTGTATCAACCTAAGATACTCATAAAATAGTAACGGGTCATCGTTGGGCGGTGTGATTATGAGTGATTATCTAATTCTCTTTTGTATTTTTAATTTGTACAATGAATATTAAATTTACAATGAGCAGAGTATAAATCCTGCAGTGAATACAGAATTAAGAATTTTTACAACATAACTAAAAGCTGCCATCTCTTCCTCTCTGCCCTGTTCTCCTCTACTGGGCTGGAAGACAGCATGTGGATTGAAGGCAGGGCAGACAGTCATTCTTATTTCTTCCCCTGATGCCTACATACAAATTACAGAGCACTAATTTCATGGCTGTCAGCCGGGCACTTCTCCTCCCTCGTATTCTTTAGGATTTGAAGTCTCTGCAATTTCAAGTTTCTTCAAGCAAATATTCTAGCTTCCCAGCGATGACTACACGACGTGGGGAGTTGTGATTCTTCCTGCGCACACTTACTCTTAAGGAAACACACTGGGCTTTGGTGGAGGGGGCGTTCCAATGGCCTGGTTGTGTCCTTCCACCGGTTGTCACCATTTCAAGGGGGGTCCGAAGGGACTGGGGGCAGGAGAGAGCAAGGTGACAGATGAGTCCACACAGGCAGGCTGAAGAAGTTCATTCAGTGGACCAGGTCACCACCAGCCACTTGCAACCAGAGGTCTAGTGACCGGGTCATCTGCAATCCAAAGGAAGCTGGTGGACTGGGTATGGGGCTTGTGCAGGCCGACAGAGGCAGGGATCTGGGCTGTGAGTTTCAGGGTGGCAGGCACGGCAAACACGTCCAGTACCCCAGGACTCAGCGTGGATAACAGGGGCCCCTGAGGGAGGGACTAGAAATAGGAAGAAAGGGCCCTGGCTGAGAGGAGGCCAGAATGTTCCACACAGGGACACTGGAGCGTGGAGTGGAAACGCCACCCCAGGAGCCTCAGATCAGAACAGAAGTCAAAGAAGGAAAAAGCCAACCCTCAGCTCACAATGGAGGCTCGGGGGCTGCTTCTATGCCACCTGCACCCAGGACCTGGGCTGTGGCTGAGCGTGGCTGAGAAGGCGGAGCAGGGGAAGAGCAATCCTGGTAATCGAGGGTGGGCGGGAGACCTGCAGTGCTCTCACTGCTGAGCCAGGCAGACTCTGAAGCCTGAGAGCAGGCTGGGAGCGCTGCCTTTCAGAAATCCCCTTCTCAGCTGAGGTCTCAGTTGGAAAACTTCCATGCTGCTCTTTTGGGGACCGTGAACTCTGCTCTAAGCTGTAGTCTGGGCACTGCTGATTCCTTTAGCTCTGCCTTTAAGCTTCAGCTCAGAGGAGCCAGGTCCCATGTGGAGACTTTTCACAGCGGAAGCTGGAGAAGAACCCGGCAGCCCTCTGAGCTAAAGCCCACAGCTTCGCTGTGGACCTAAGGTGAAGCAAGGATGGGAGCCGGAGGTGGTGAGAGGGGACAGGTGACAGGTGACTGTCTCCACCCACAGAGGCAAGGTGGGGGCAGAGGGCAGAGGAAGCCACCACTTGAATTTTCAAGGAGCTATGGAAGGAGCCTGCCCCACACATGGCCTCAGAGGCTGCATCTGGACAGGGACGTGGTGGAGGTCACATACTTTATTTAGCCCTTCTGCTCAGTTCTTGGGGAGGGAAGGCAGGGGCAGAGCTGGAAGCCAGAGTAGAAGCTCAGGGCTCCTAGGCTCCTGGGAAGAGTGGGAGGAGGCTGCAGCCCCTGGCTGAGGCTCAGGGGTCTGCAGCCAGCCTGGGCCCTCGGGGTGAGAGTCACAGGTTCCCTGGTCATGCTGAGCTGCGGACCTCTGCCAGGAACTGCAGCAGCATGGGAGCAGGTCAGGGAGGTTGCCCAAAAGGAGGAGGCCACAGGAAAAGGCATGTGCTTCTCCTGTCCCAGCATTCCCAGAGGCTACCCGAGAGACAGCAGCAAGGGGCTGATAGCCCCAGAGACCCAGTGTCCTTTGCTGATGAGGCTGAGCACTTCCAAAAGGGCAGCTTGAATTCACCAAATGGATAAGATGAGTGACCCCTGCAGCAGAAACTCAGAGCTGTCCTTGGCAGAAACTTCAGAGTGACTGACAGCCAGAAGGCACACCCCGAAAGCCAGAGCCCCCAATAAGCAGCAGAGGGAAACTCGGTCAGCAGACAGGAAGGAACATGCCTCTCTCTTTCCGTTAAGGTGGATCCCTCGGGCACCTAGGGGTCCATGCAGGCTCCCCACCAGGTCTCCCACACCTATCCTCAAGGGCTGATGGGGCTGCTGTCCCTTCAGCACGGCTGGGACTTACGCTGCCCAGAACAGTCGCAACCTCTCTGCTGCTGCGAGGACGTGCCACCAGAATGACGGAGTGACACAGAGCCTAGACTTCTAGGAGAAAGTGAACTTGATTGTCCCTGACTGCTGCGTGCCTGGCACCAGAGTTATTTTTAGAGTCACGCTGGCAGCTGAAAGAATGAAATGACCTAAAATTCCAAACAGGTACTGCAGAGCGTCAGCCCATGTCTCCCCACTTCTGGAAAGTCTGGGTGACACTACTGTAGCCTTAAAATGGGGCAGCGGCAACAGCACACCAAAGGCCCTGGCATTCAGGGGCTTGCGGCCAAGGGTCGCCAATGAGGGACGTCCACAGCTCCTCGCTTGGCACAGAAGACGCCAGGCCTACCACAGTGCTCGCAGTGAACCTCCCAAGGTGGAAATAAAATTCATTTGTCTTCTCTCTGACCTAAATGGAACCATCGTGGGTTCTTGCATTTCCATATATGAGAGAGGAAGTGGGTGCAGCTGGCTCCAACTCCAGCTCCGTGGGCGACAACCCCTTGTGACAGGTAAGGGCGAAGGGAACCACCTGGGCTGCAGAGTGAGAGGTCTGGCAAGGGCCAGGGAGCTGGATGCACGGAGAAGACAGCCTGCTCTTGAGAGCAAGTTGGACTCTTGGCCATCTTGCCCCAAGGACCCCTCGAAACCATGAAGAAGTAACAGTTCATCGAAGGCCGGGAGTCAACAAGAGTCCTGTGGCATGCTGTGGGAAGACGCCGGACGCGGCGGCGGACGAAAGAAGAAACGCTCACTTCTGCTCTGAGCTCTGCCAGGGTCTGCTGGAGCCACCTTGCGGGCTTTGAGGGAGCAGCGGAAAGCAAGCAAGGGCGAAGACGGGCAGTGATAAGGGCTGCGGCCACCCTCCTTGTCCCCAACCACACCTGTCCACCCCACCCGAGAAAAGTCCAAGGCCACCGCTCGTCCCTCTGCCATCTGATGGACTTGATGAAATTAACGATTCTGCTGCTTCGCTATTTATGTCCAGCAGTAACTCAGGAATTAGGCATTTAACTCAAGGGTAAAGTGTCTTCCATTTCTTTCTTAAATCCTCAAATTTAAAATAAAACTGTCAGCTCTGTGGCAGCCCACAGCGTGGAGCCTCCTTCCTCCCAGCATCGCTCAGGTTAATCCCCTGGCTGCCGTGAGCTGTTGCAGGCACGTTGGCTGATGGAGGCAGGTCTCCCTGCCAGTCATCTTGCAGAATGTTTTAACGTCCTCCTTGCAAGTGTCGTTCTCGCTCCAGGGCACTGCCTGGGAATTTTGCTTCCAAAGGAAGAGAAAGGCATCTAGCAGCAGCAGCAGCATACCACTCAAAAGAAACCCCATCTGCTGGTGCCGAGGGGACCTTGCGATGCCCACAAATGCTGCTCACTTCACCCAAAGCTGGAGCTCAGCACATGCACCATGCAGCTCCTGAAGATACCATGTGGGGAGGCTTATTTTCCTGTGCCATCCCTAGGCTTTAAGGACGTCTCTCCTGCAAGTATCCAGGGGTCTGGTTTGCATTTGGGATACCAGACCAGGGATAATCCAGGGATTGGGTGGTAGTCATGGCCATGTGACTATACGACTTGGAGCAGATAAGAAGAAAAGGGTCACAGAATTCCCAGAGTGGGGAGCAAGTCTGGCTGCCACAGTATATAAAGAAGGAGGAGCAATGACTGCTGGCATGTGCCACAGACTGAGCCTTTTACAAGCATCATCTCCTTTCATCCCCACAACAACCTTGTAAGGCAGCTGTTACAGGTGGCTCCCAGGACATGTCTGACACCTCTGAGAGTACGGAATGCTGTGTAAGCTGTGCTTCCTCCTATACACACGTAACTGTCACAAAACCTTGATCCGTAAATTAGGCACCGTCATCAATTAACAGCAGGAACTAATAAGAAGAGAACAGTTGCAATCTACTGAAATAAAAGCCATATCAATACCTATAACAGCTCCGCAGACTACAGTGAGGCACACCTAGTCAGAATCCTTCCTTTACAGAGAGGCAAACTGAGGCTCACATCTTAGGTGGATGCCAGGTCTCCAGAACCTGAGTGAGGATCTGCCTCTGGCATCCAGCTGCTGACACCCGGAGTCCTTTAGGAACCACACGCCCCAGCTGGGAAGCCCTGTATCCTCTGATTCCGACCTCTGCACAACAGACGAAGCGGGGGATAACCTACGTTACCTGGTGAAAGGTACCGGCCCTGCCCCTAGGCAGTGACGGAGTTGACACCATTGCTCCTCTCGGGTCCTCTGCAATGTGAAGCCCTAGACATTCTTCCCAGCTAAAAGTCTGAGCTGACAGTAAATGTCTTATTTGTTTCTTTTGCAGTGCTGGGATGGAACCCTGGGTCTCCTGCGTGATAGGCAAGCGCCATCACCGAGCCACACCCAGTCCTCAGCAGGTGTTCTAAAGAAACCGTGCTTTCCATCAGTCTTACAGAAGGCCCAGCGTTCCCGCATCCTTTCCATTTGCTAAGTCAGTGTCTAAGCATTGACAGAGGTGAAGAGGACTGACATCAGTCAGGAGGAGGGTGCGCCCTGCTGCTTAGGAGAGGCTTGTAGGGCTGGAACCAGGCTGCTCCTGAAGTGGGGGACTTCACCTCTTCCAGTGGGATGGGAACCCCCTGACAACCCCCTCCGTCAACCCGGCGCCTCCAGGCCTGTCCCTGTCACCTCTAAATTGCCCCACATCTTGCTCTTGAGGTAGCACTGTTACCTGAATACTAACTGAAGGGTCTGACCACCTGTAACACCTCAGGCCCTAACTGCTGGAACTGACAGGTGACCTGGTGCTTTCCAACTAAGGTACCAACTGCTTTTATGCAGATGTTCGACTACAGGACAATGTGCCTTTAAATGCTGTGTGGTTTTTATGGAGAAGAAAATGGACCTTGAGAGCTTGTTTGGAGGTTCTAGCAGGGGAGCGCAGCTACTCGTATACCCTTGACCGAAGAACGGTCCTCCTCTATCGGGGAAGGTCGTCCTCTTTGACGGAGCGTGCAGCTTCGGGAGGGACGCACATGGAGTGGTGAGGGAGGAAGGGGACACCCGCCTAGCCAGCCAGATCAGCTGAATCAACCCTGGCGATCAATGGGGTGACAGATGTCGCAGCCAGATCGCCCTCACATCCAATGGAGAAGAAAATGGAACGCTCATCCGGCACAGTGAGCAAAGGACCTGCCTAAGGTAAGGTGGGAGGGCAGGAGCAGGCAGAGAGCGCCTGGCTTTCCCTCTGTGGCTTCTCTCTTCTAAGATGCAGCAGCTTCCCTTGGCTTTGAGCTGGGTGGCGCAGTTCCTGCATCCCAGCAGAAGTACTGGTCCCAGTGTGGTCCCAGTGGCCTTCAGCCTGTCCTCACCCACCAGGCGGGACAGCCGCCCAGCACCAGACACACAGCCTGGGGTCTGCAGGCCCAGCCGCTGTTCTGAGCGACGCTCTACTTCCACCAGGGTTGCTCCTGTGTTTCTCTCTTTCTCTTTTTTAATATTTCGATGGACTTTATTTCTAAAATTTTTCTTTTGATTGACAGCTGCTAACTGCATGCATGCATGTGTGTGCACACCATAGCGCGATTCAAGCAGGCTGATCACCGGATCCATCACCTTAGTTACCTGCCCTTTTTTAGGGTGAGATGTTTGAAATCTCCTCTTAGCTACTTCTGACCTATGGTCCTCGCACTGTGATCCTCCTGTCTTTCAGTGGTCAGTCCCCTGCCCCTGACCCCGCTGTTGCACGGTCACTTCCAGTTCAGCTGTATCAGATTCCACGTGGAATGAGGCTGCAGGGCAGCTGTTTCACTGGGCATGACGTCCTCCAGGTTCAACACTAATACTCACTGGCTTCTGAATCCCTGCCCAGGATGCCACTGGGACAAATCCTGCCCTGCTGGCATTTGGCTGGGGTGTGGCAGCATTTGGGCTGAATGCCTAGGATGTTCTGAGCTGCTCTACCCTTTCCTCAAGAGCAGGGCCCGAGGAGGGCTTGGGAACAGCACGCGGGCGCTTCTGAATCCCTGCCCAGCTACCTTCCCTTTGCTGGAAGAGCAGCCATGAGCCTCCTGCTGAGGACCATCAGCTCCTGAGATGAAGTTTATAGACCAGCAGGTCCCCGCAAGGGCACAGGGCAAGGGGTGTTGCGTGTGTAGAGCCGCACAGCCGAGCAACCACCTGCCTCAGAGCACTCCCGGGACACTTCCAAGCCCCTGGAACAGTCTGTCTGAGGGTGATTCCACACCCCTGAGGCCCCAGCCAGGGCACAGCAGCTTACTGTCTGCAGGGGACCCTGACAGCTGAGTGGCCAAGCTTGGCCATGCAGGCTCTGTGTCTAAGTGAGTGACTCAGGGTGGGAACGCTGGACACTGAGTTCAGATAAGCTTCCTGGATGCAGCTGTCACACCCCTCTGCTGGGAATGCTGGGCACGGTGCATGTGGCCCAGGCTTTCCCCTAGCCTCTTTCCCGGGTGCCATGATTCTTTTACCTGTGTGCTTTCACCGTGATGTGCAATAACTGTGAGTAGAACATCTGTTCTGGGTTTTGGAGTCGTCCCAGTGAATCACGCAGCCCGACAGCGGTCTTTGGGACAAAAGCTCATTTTCCAAATGCGTTGTCTCCCATGTGCAACAGCGTCCCCTGGAGCATGGACCAAGGTCCCAAGACGCTCAGGGACGCTTGAGAAGAAACTATGACTGAACTCCACCTTCAGGAAGCAGCTGCTACGCACAGGGCTTTGCCTTCTGCACTGCGAGGTGTGGCAGCAAAGCTAGCAGGGACCAGTCCCACAGGGAGAAGGCTCACCCTTATACCGCAGATCTTGGCAAGCTTTGTTCACCTTCTCACTTGCAGGAAGCACCGCTGGGCTTCTCTTGGCATATTCAAATTGCCAGCGGTGCTTCTCTTGGGCCTTGGGGCCATTACTGGGTGAAATAAGGGTTATTTGACCACCAGCTCTGTGATGGCCAAGGTGGCCACTTGGCAACTAAGGAGCAGGTGGCACATACAGCATGGACCCACTGGACGAGGGGCCATCCACGGCCTGGGAAGGAGGAGCAAGATGCCATGAGATCTCACCTCTCTAGTCAAACAGCACACGATTTACACCTTATGGCTTGTTTATTTCTAGAATTTTCCACTGAGTATTTTTGGTCTGTGGTTGACCATGGGTAATAGGAACTACAGAGTGGAACTTTGGATAAGGTGGGGTACCCTGACCTCAACTATTGAAAATCTCCAAACTGAGCATTCCAGCAAGTCACAGCTTTTCCAGGAGACACAGCGCAGCCAGCAGGACAAACCCAGGCCTGCTCAGAGCCACATCCGAGCTTCACCTCTTGGGAGGCCTATGACACTGGACAAGTGCCCAGCTCCCACACAGGATAATGATGCTTCCCTTGTAGGGCTGGCGAGAGCAGCAAATGAATTTGCATTGTTTACAATGCCAAAACAGCGCCTGGCACATCGAAAAGGGGCTTTTCCATCCACTCCCTGCCACGCGTCCCCCTCCCCTGTACTGACGTTGTCACCTGCATTCCAGTCTGTTTCTAAGCAGCCTGTGAACTACTGCAAGAGGGGCACCTGAGTCATGGACTGAAACCATCTCCTCGGAAGTGCCTACAACAAGGCCAAGCCCACGTTTGGCACCTAGAACACATTTGCGGATGCGTGGAGAAGGTGTCTCTATTTTAAAGTCTTAAAAAACCTCATTTTTCTCTTAAGTCTCTCCTTTTGTGTAAGCCAGGCAGATGCCTCTAAGGAGGAAAAAATAACTGCTCCCTTGATGTGTGTCTGCACGCAGGAGCTGAGCTCACAGCAGCCACGCTCCAGCGGGGCAGTCCTTGTCAACTACTCTAACAGGAGCTAGAGGCTCCTACACTTTATAATTTATTATCAAATTATATGTTGGATTAAGGATTGCTCATTGTTAATCATCAGGTTGAATTGGTTATTAATGAGTAATGTCACTAATTATAGGGCCACTTATGCGGAGCAGGGGGGCCTGCCATCACCTCACCGAGGACCTGACTCAGCTGCCCCCGTGTGTGGAGAGCACTGTGCACTGAGCTGTCCCATCCGCAGGCTTACACCTGTCTTCCTGTGTGAACACCCTGGGAGGTCACGGCCAGGAGGGACTGTCAGATGTCCCACGCTGTAGGCTGCAGTCCTCCAAAGGCTGTGAGCAAGGCCAGGCTGCACCGTGTGCCTTTGGGATATACACGACACCCTCCATGCGTAACTTGGTGGCTCCTTCTTGTGTGTGCGTGCACAGGAAGTCATGAGCCACAGAATTCAAGTTCACATCAGAGCACAACTGCAACTGTGTAGCGGGGTCCAGGGACCCAGGAGGGACTTGTTGAATTGAGATTCTTGGGCCTTCAAACCAGCCCTCCCTTTTTTATCTGTTCCTGGTCAACCTGGCCATTCCCACTGCTCTCTGGGGCTCCAGAGCTTCACCACTTTCCTGTAGCCCCTATTTCAAAACCAAGCACCTGCTCTCCACTCATGATGCCCCCTCTTCATCCTAAGGAAAACGTGGCCAGGGAACCAGGGTCATTGGAGACCACACTGCGACGTGTCCTTGACCTCTCTCCACTCAGACCCCTCATCTCTGACAGCCTCCTCCTTCTGCGCCTCAGTGGTAGGTGCAGTTGTCCCTTGGTATCCAAGGGGGTAGGGGACCAGGGCCACAGGTGTTCCAGGGCATTGACTCCTGATCCCAGCAAGCTCTCCTGCACACTTTGAGTGGTCTCGGGTTACCTAGGACACTGCACACCATGGCCACGCCAGTGGCTGTAACATGGCAAGAAGGCTGCGCATGTCCAGCATAGGGGCAACTTTTCAACCAGGTGCACTGCAAACACAGATGTGGGACTAGGTCTGGGGGCTCCTCCAGTTCTTATGGGAGTGGGAGATGGTCAGATAAGAGGTGCTATATTCAGGGACAAGGTGCACACAGCTCAGTAGGAACAATGGGCGGAGTCTGGGCGGGGAATGTGTCAGGAGGTCTCCCTGCAGCGCACGTGGGTCCTGAGAGCTAACTCCAGACCCGAACTCCATTCCCCAGGCCCCATTCCCCAAGTTTGGCTGTGCATGGGAGGGAGGCAGGGTCTCCTTCCCCACGGGGACCAAAGGTGTATGAATCTCAGACACCACATGTGGAACGCACAGTAGGAACAGGCACCAGGACCACTTCAGAAGGGAGTGAACCTCATCGAGTCTCCACTGACCAAAGAGGCCAAGCACAAAAGGCCACAAGCTGTTGATTCCATGAAAGTGAAATGTCCAAGACAAGCAGATCCAGAGACAGGAAGTGGACCAGCAGCTGCCAGGAGCGGCAGGAAACAGAGCCACTGCTTAATGGGTATGGGGTGCCTGTTTGGAGTTATAAAAAATTTCTGCAAGCACATAGTGGTGAAGGTTGCCTAACACTGTGAATGTCCTTAAGTCACCAAATTAAAGACTTTGAAATGGTTAAAACACAATAAATATGAAATCACACAATACTGCAGTAAGAGACACTGCCATCAACAAAACAAACAAAACCACAGAGCGTGTGCTGGCCAGCAGCCATGACAGCACAGAGACCCTTCAGCAAGTCACAGGGAGACAAGGTCAGCCTAAAGGGGGCTCCGCCAGCAACGTGGACAACCAGAACCTTGCACACCTCCAGGCCCCAGGAAGAATCGGCTTCCACACTCATCCAGGCCCACGAAGCCCTCCCAGGCCAACGGGGAGCAGGGGTCCTCCATCCTCCTGTCTCCTCCCCCTGCTAGGCCCTCACCGGGTCCAGATGCTGCACCCACTGGGCAATGAGGATGAGGACAAGAGGACTCTACACCTCTTCCGGTGTGCCTGCTCAGCCCATGGAGCCTGCCTGGCCCACAGAGCCCGCTTGGTGCACCGAGCGTGCTCAGCCCACGCCCCTGCTCAGCTCATGCCACCTGCTTGGCCCACGGAGCCCACTTGGCCCATGGAGCCCGCTCAGCCCACGCGACCTGCTCGGCCCACACCACCTGCTCTCAGCCCACGCCACCTGCACAGTCCACGCCACCTGCTCAGCACGTGCTCCCCACCCCCCACCCTGTTTAGCCCATGGCACCTGCTCAGCTCTGGAGATTCAAATTTCCATGAAGTTCAAGCTTGTCATTGTAGGAGCCTGGGGGGCCTGAATGCCGGGCTGGGGCCTGTTTGGGACTTGCAGGGCTTTGCTCTCAGAGTGACAAGAAACATCTGAGGTCCACTAGAGCTTACACTTCAGAACAAGGGAAGGACTCACCTCACTGGGCTCGTTAAATGGGACCGAAAGGTTTTAAAGTATAGTCAAGTGTCACACGCTGCAGGTACCACAGAGGTCCCAAGGAGCTGCAATCCTACCACCCTGCCAGCCATGTGAAAGCGCAGGACCAGGCAGCCGTGAGACTCTGATGGTGGGCGGCTGGGTCCGACTTGCACGCTCACCACGTGGAGCTGAATGTTATAGGTAGGGAGTGAGAAAGCGATTGCGCTTGCTAAAACCAAGAGCTGTCCAACTGGATGGAGCGGAGGGGCCACACCCAGCACTGTGCATCCAGGGCCTCTAGGCTCCAGCTGAGACCCCTGCAAGCCTCTCACTAAGGGGGGTGAGCTCGCCGCTGGAGCCGGGGTGCTCTCCAATGCAAACCTCTAACTTAAAGGGGGTGAGCTCACTGCCAGAGTCGGGGTGCTCTCCCCTGCAAGCCTCTCACTAAGTGGGGTGAGCTTGCTGCCAGAGCTGGGGTGCACTCCCCTGCAAGCCTCTCACTAAGGGGGGTGAGCTCACTGCTGGAGCCGGGGTGCGCTCCCCTGCAAGCCTCTCACTAAGCGGGGTGAGCTCGCTGCCAGAGCCGGGGTGCGCTCCTCTGCCCGGTTGGGCCTCTGGGACACCGCGGCCTTTCGCTCTGCACCCTGCTTCTCCGCCCGCCTCTCTGGCCATCCGCACCTTGAGAGTCTCCTCAGGTAGGCTAACTTCACCCACAGGTGCTGACGTCCCCTTCTCCCTCCAGTCCCTCTGGGCAATCCCGCCCTCCTTCCAGTCACCGTGAGCCCTGGTTTCTCTTGGCACACCCACCAAGTGCCAGGTGCTCACTGGGGACACTCTAGAAAGAGACAGCATGGAGCTGGCTATGGCAAGCACACGGACTAGGGATGATGAGGAAGCCGTGCAGGATCCGTAAGCCCTGTGGCTTAGCAGGGGACAGCCTTCAGGGAATCTGCAAACCCCAGGAAATTTCATGCAAAGTTCTATCAACTTAAACAGGCTCGGGGGAAGAGGACCTCTGGCTTTCATCCAATTTTCAAAGTGGTCCTTGATTTGAAAGCATTTCCACCCAGTAGTCTAATGGTGGGTGACTGGGACGACATCCCTGCAGGCTGACCAGGGCTTAGCTGTGGTTTTGCGAACTTTCTCTGCACAGAGGCAAGATCTGGGCCAGGGACTCACGTGGGGCAGGAGGGAAGTTTCTGTAGGATTCATGGAACCTCAGGAAGACTGGCCATGCTTCTCCCGTAGGCTCTGAGGGACACTTTCCCCCAGCCCCATGACAGTACCACGTACCACAGCTGCCCATAGCTCTCCGCGGGAGAGGCAAAGACTGAGGCTGAGCTGGTCCCCCAGGGAGGAGACGCAGGGCCAAGACAAAATCTAGGGCCCAGGGTATCAAACACAGTCCTGAAACGTGCTGCTGGGTCCTCCTTGGTTTGAAGAAGGGAGTTCATTCTACCCACATGTGGAAGGACCTAGATCACAGCATTCCCTAGAAGTCCAAGGACCCAACCATATTGGCTGTGTCCCTAGCACCATCATGTGGGGCCGGGGGCAGCTCCTCCTTGGTGGTACATGTGCTTCCACTCCACCCCACAGCTCCAGCCCTTACCCCTGGCCTCTTTCACCAATACCCATTCTACACGCTGTACAAGACCAAGAGCAGAGGACCCATAGAAGACCTTGGAGAACAGCTCTTCACCAGGGGGCAGAGAAAGAAAACACACATAGGAAGAAACTATGAACGAAAACAAAAAGAATACAAATTCCCTTAATGCCAAACCTCTTATTTTGTCTCACACCAGGAAATCTAGCATCTGCAGGTTCATCCGATCTAGTGCTCTCTGGATCATGAGCAGTTCTCATCTCTGAGACTCTGGCATGAAGGGAAGAAGGAGGAACGTTTCCTGATGATTAAGAAACCACATTGTTTCTGTTTAATCATATCAGAAGCATCAGCAAATGTCTCTCCTGCAATTAAACACCCCAATTAAACACCCCATCAACTACTAACAAATTAATAAGCTTTCCCTAAGTTAAGGTACAGTAAATGGGGATCATCGGCATATGATTGTTTGGCACACCAGAGAGGCATGAAATAGGAACGACTGAGGATCACTGTCCCAGTTTTTGAGCCTTTTAAAAGTACATATTAATCATTTGTGAATGGAACTGGAACTTATGAGACACAAGTTGATGTCTCACTCAGCACCCTGCATGCTCAGAGACCCCCTCACAGGCATTTGCTGGGAACCCCAAAGCTCCACACTGCGTCCCAGTCTTTCCCTACTGCCGACACCCTCACGTGCCTCTGGGTCGTGGTGGAAGGCCAGCCTCTCCTTGTGTCAGGGATGATTCTGGGAGGAGGCATCCCATCATCCCATCGTTTAGCCAAAATATGAAACTGAATGTGTTCAAGACCACCATCATTTCAATCTTATCCCTCTAAGATCTGAAGGTCGATGGCTCTCTGAGCACTCGCCATTAAAGTTTAAATGTCCCTGAAGGCTACACCTTGCTTTCAGGTAACACCCACCCTAGTGATGAGTCTACTTTATTACCAGAGTAGCCAAGTGAATGGCCCTGCAGCCCTGAATGAAGGTCGAGGTGGGAATTCAAGGGCAAGATGGTTCAGCTAGGAAAGGGATGTTCCCTGGGACACAAATCTGCCCACACAACTTCTCAGCTCTCAGTCTGAACAGGAAAACAGAAAACCTCTCAAAACTGTATTCTTCTCTGTAACCAATTTTGCAAACTGAGAATGAATTTCACAGCTGTATGTAATCCTATTTCCATGATACTTTCTTACCCCCCATAATATCAACACACACTCCCCTAAAATGAGGCCATGGTAAGAGTCCCTCTCTAGCTCTTCTGAGTCAGACAGAACTTGAGGGCTCATTTTAGCCCTCAGCTGCCAAACCCCAAGCCACATCCGGACCTGGGGCACTTGGGAATGGCACATTACTTGGAAGGAGGTCTTTGCAGATGTATTAATCCATTTTCCTAGAGAATCCATAAGGACCCCAGACACAAGAAAACAGGAAGATGGTTATGGTCATGCGACAGAAGATGTGGAAAGAAAGGGAGAGGGGAGGCAGCCCCCACAAGGGCAAAGCTAAGGCCCCAAGGACAGGATGTTCCCTGGAGTTCCAGGAGGACCCCCACACTCCTCGCCCTTTGATTTTAGCCCTGTTAGGTCCATTTCTGGGCTCTGGAGCTGTGGGGGAATAAATCTGTGCTGTTACAAGTCTTCAAGTGTGTGCTCATTTGTTACAGCAACAATAGGAGACGCTTCCAGCCTTGAAATCAACCCGCTTCATTCAGCACCCTTCGCAGCTGAGCTTCCCAGCTGTGACATGCCATGCGGATCTCCCTGTGGGAACTGGGGTGGGAGCCACCTGGGGCTCCCCAGAGGCCCTCCCATCCCCAAATACCACAACCACTGTCCTTCCTGTGTGACGCAGTATCACATACATGGGTGGGGACACTGGTTACTCAAGGTTTCCACTGTGAAGTAAAGCAGTGCCCCAATCAAGGGGCATCCAAGGCCCTGCTGGAGAGGACCTGACCCTGGAGCACACCTAGCCTTGCACACAGCATGGCTCTCCCTGTACGTACATTCTTCAACGTATAAGGTGCGGTAAGAAAGTTTAATGTGCAAATTAGGCAAGTGAGAGACTAACAACAATAACTAAAAACAGAGCAATTGTAGCCACAGAGCTTAATAAAAATTGTTTAAGTGTATGCATTGCTTATTTTTAGAATTTTCCATGTAATATTTTCACATGGATGGGCAAAGACAACTAAAACCGCAGAAAGCAAAGCCCCCTAAAGCCACAGGCCTAGAAAATAAGACTGGAGGAAGGATCGAAAAAAAAGTGTGAATGTTCTATCACTTTTGAGCTTTCAGAGTGCTGTGTCAGCTGGACTTGCAAACCGTAGCTGCGGGAAGTCAAGGCAACATCCCCCTCAGCAGGAAACGGATCCTCAGATGACCCGGGGCCTCGGTGCACCAGCCCTAGGCTGTCTCTCCCAGCCCTGCTTTGTGACTCCTTTTGCCCTGGGACCTGGGGACTGGCTGGCCTGCCAGAGCTGGTGTGTCACAAACCTGATAGGGAGAGAGGGGTCTCCGGCATCCCACCAGTCTTTTGGGGGGCTGATGTACATGCACCACAGCTCCCAGCTGTACCCATGCGCCGAGTTCTCGTAGCGCTGCACCTCAAAGGTGTCCTGCTTGATGTTGTCGATGGACGGGAGGATCACTCGCTTCCGGTTCTCCTGGATGCGGGAGAGCACTGGCTCGGCCCTGGAACAGAGAGGCTGGGATAAGATCTCTCTCCTCAAGCACACTCTGGTGGACAGCCCCAGACCACCAGAATGGACAGGAGCAATGTGGCTGCAAGGCCAGGCTCAAACTCAGAGGGAAACTGAGCAACCCCGCCACGCCCAGGTACCTGGGCTAGCATGCAGCTACGAGGACAGCCTTCTAAGTGTGTGAAATGCCACTCAGGCCTCCGCCCCCACTGCAATCAGGATGGGGCATGGGAGGGGGCATCAGAACCTGGGGTCCACCCTCCGAGTGCCAAGCCTCTCTCATTCCACGGGGTGACTGTATGAGCAGCACTGCTCTACAGTATTACACAGGGTCACGATGTCTCCCTCGAGGCACTGGCTGACACCTCTTGTTTTTTTGTTTTGTTTTGTTTTATTTTTATTTTTTGCTGGCTGTCACTGAATTCCCTTTTCCAAAACAGGTCACTTCTGCCCTGGACAGCCTCAGTATAATAAGTGATTTGCCAGCTTGTTCATGTGTGTGACTATTTCAGCTTTTTTAATTGATTATCTAATTGATTTCTTAAGAGGGATCTAATTGGATTGGTTAGCAATGGAAGGCCTGGGGCTAATTAAATGCAGATGCTGGCGGAATCCTGCCTCCTAGCTTGTCTCCCCCAACAGCTCCGCTGCAGGCTTCCGGCTGGGATCTGGCTCCAAGTTCAAGGTGCAACTGCCTGGCTTAGGAGAACACAGATGGTCATGCACCTCCGCCAGCGTGTGTCTCCAAGGCAGACTCGGGAAGGGATCATTTCCCACGTTTGAAAAGGAAAAGATGGCTCTTGTAAGCCAGGGCATTAATCTGCAGGCTTAGAGCAGAACGTGGGCTTTGGAAGAGAGTCAAGTGAAAATCCCATTCCTCTGCATTATTTGGAAGAATAATGAGAGCGCCTGGTCTACAACCCATCTCTTTTCATTTGCAGCTATTGAATTACCTGTTGGCTCATCCCATCTTTCTATTTAAAACGAGCAATAAAATACACCCCAGGCCATTTACGGCCGTCGATACTTCTGCACACGCCATATCTGCTGCAGCCAAATGAGACGAACTCTCCACGCTTCCGGCCGTGTATCAGCTCCGCCCCCCGGGGTCTGCACTCACTGTCCTCGCCAGGGAATGCCCTTTGACACCACTGGGGTTTAGATCCAATGTCACCACTCCCAGGAAACCCTGCTAACTTCCCCCAGTAGGATTCATCTCCGAACTGTGACCTATCAAGCACAGGGAACCGTGCACCATGTGGAATGCCATGCATGCGCCATATTCCACGAGGACACAATGATCACCACTGTACAGATGGGGAAGCTGAGGCCTGGGGAGGGCCTCCCTGAAGGGACCATGCTCCCCACGGCTGGTCTGGCTCTGTGCACATAGAAGGGCTCAGCTCAGCCCATCCCTGAGCAGTTACCAAGCCTGGCAGCTGAAGACCTTGGTTCAAACACTGCTTTAGCCACTGAAGAGCTGGATCTTACCTTCTACGGTGATTAGATGCCCCACCGGGGGATGTCTGCCTATCACCCTGTGGCCTGCGGTGTCTCTGTGGAGGGGGTACTCCCACCCCAACCTCTAGCTAACCCTGGGCTTGGACCTTGCATCTGAGCACAAGCGACGATGCCACAGCTGAGCGGGAGCTTCGGCAGCTATTGTAAGGTCCAGCACTCTCTCTCCCCTGAACCTCAACGCCGTCTGTTGTGGACAGGAGTATTCCTTGGGCCCTGGAAGCCAGGGCTGTCTTAAGCAGAGCCACAGCAGACAGGCCACGTGGGCAAGAGAGCAACCCTGGGCGCACGTCACTCCCACTGGAGATGACTCTGCATGACAGCCTGCTCTAGGCTGAGATTCTCCACTGCGTCTGCAGTGAACCAAGAAGGGTTTTGACGCAGAGACAGAGGCACGCCACCATGGCAGAAGTGTGGGGTTGAGCCGTGTGGCTAACAGAGCCACAGATCACAGGCGAATCACACTAGACAGGCACCAAGCAGACCACAGCAAATCTCGCCAGACGTTGAATGCCGGCTGAGTGACCAAGCACTATTCCAGAGTCACCACTGGAAGTCCTGAGAAACCCTCAGAACTGGGCAAAACCAGACTATTGGTTTCCCCAGCCCCCAGCCTAGAACAGCGTCAGGATGCAGGAGTCTGCAAGCACCCAAGAGGCTGAATTCAGGCAGGAGCCGGACAGTGGCAGTCAGAGCAGGAAAGGGAAACAAGAGATCTGGCCTAAAGGTAAAAGGGCGGAGAGGTGGCAGGGTCAGCAAAATGCAGATCAGGGGCCACAGCAGGAACCTGGAAGAAGTGAGGAGGAGCAGGAGAAGACAAAAGGCCACCACACCTGTGGCTGCCATGGCACCCCAAGGGCTGTCAATCAGGAGCTGCGTCAGTCCCCTGGAGACTGGGCCTGGACAGCTGGCCAAGGCCCTCTGGACCCACACACAGCTTCTGGGTCCACGCGTCTGGCCAGAGCCTGGTGATCTGCCTTTCTAACAAGTTCCTGGGGCTGCTGATGCTGCTGGTCTGGGGACCTCACTCACCATGAGAATGACTAAAAATGAACAACTCCGAGGATCAGGGGAAACGTTAGGACTGAAGACAGAGCTGGGAGCTGCCAGGGTTTGAGGGCAGCAAAAAACCAGGTAAGAAAACTGGCCAGGGAGATGACGGCAGTCACAGGATGGGCCCTGTGTGGGCACATGCATAGCCATTCACCTTTCCTCCATTAAAAGGTTGATGCCAGGGATTGACCCCAGTGGCCTAACCACTTAGACACATCCCTAGCTCTTTTTATTTTTTATTTTGAGACAGGGTCTCACCAAATTGCTCAGGGCTCACTGAGCTGCTAAGTCAAACTTGAGATCCTCTGGCCTCAGCCTCCTGAGCCACTGGGATTACAGGCATGCGCCATCACACCCAGAGGATATCGGTTCTTTAAAGCTGGGACTGTGAACAACTTATTCCAGGGTCTCGTTGTATATAAAAAGCATTATATGTTAAGCAAAAGACTCAGCTTCTGTACTGGCCTCAGAGTAGTAGAACGGTAGCTATCAGTGACTGGGAAGGATGGGGCAGGGATGGAGAAGGGTTGACTGATAGGAACCAAAATGTAGTTGGATAAGAGGATTAAATTCTCACAGCACAGAAATGTGGAGAGAGTTAACAGTGATGTGTTGTGTATTTCAAAATACTTAGAAGGTTCCCAACACAAAGAAATGATAAATATCTGAGGTGACAATATTCTAACTACCCTTATTTGACCAATCCACATTGTATGTATGTGTAGAAATGTCACACCATACCAGGTCGATTAAAGGAAAAAAGCCTCTTCTCGTTAACCAAGCAGCCCCGGGGCATTCTATATTGAAGCCCTGACTCAGACCTGGTGGTTGGGAATCATCATCTGCCGGTGTTTTCCTCTGTAAAGCCCCACTTCAGTGCAATGTGCCCCTTGAACCAGCTGGGTGTAGGCTCAGCGATTTCTCTTATGTTATTCCTTCTACCTGGAAAAACATCGGGGCTGCATCTGCAGAGAATAAAGCCCCCCTTCTTGCTAATGACAGTAGAGACAAGACTGAAAAGCTGCAAACCTGGCTAGGCAGGTGGAACTACTAGAGGGCAGCAGCTGACCACCCTCCCCAGAAAAGGGAAAGCCAGTGGGAAGAGAGATCACCAGAAATCCGACCATCTGGTCCCCTGGCCAAGGACCCTCCTGGCTCTGTCTAGAGAAGCATTCCTCATGGCCCTGGGGGTGAAGATTGGTGACGAGGACCATGGGGACAGCGGTGAATGGGACAGACCATGAGTCCTTCCCACTTCCCAGCTCTTCTCCCAGATACCCCTTCCCCACTCTTCCAGGGGCCCCACAGGAACCAGGCAGACTGTGGCCTCTGGCAGATCCTCGCCCCTTCTAACCACACTGAGTGCCCCCAGGGTCAGAGTGACACCTACCAGCCAGCAGTGAACTCCACGTGGGCGTCAAAGAAGCCGGTGACCTGGCCGGTGGCCACCTTCCAGCCCTCGATGCGCGCGCGGATCAGGCCCTCTCTCTTCTGGTTGCGCACCACCTTCACCAGCCCAGGGTAGCGCTTGTGCACGTACTCCTCCAGTGGGGCCTTCAGCTCCTCTGCCAATGACAAGAGGCGAGCGGTGCATGAGCAAGGCAGCGCGAGTGGGCAGCCAGCCCCACAATGCCCGCAGGTCCTCCCAGCGCGCAGGTTAGTAACTGCAGAAATGTGGCCGTCAGAAGACACCAGGGCAGGGTGGCCACATGCTGACAGCACAGAATGTCACAGCTGCACAGAAACCAGCCCTGGCTCTCACAGCCCAGCTGCTGCAGGCCGGCAGATGTCCTCTAAGGCAGCTTTCCCTTGTGGCCCATCCTTCTTCCTTAGCTACTGTCCCTGTCCCCCCAATGCCCTTGGGTCTTATTTATCGACTTCTTTCTTTCTCTCTCTCTCTTTTTTTTTTTTTTTTTTTTTTGTACCAGGGATTGAACCCAAGGGCACTTAACCACAGTGCCACATGCCCTGCTCTTTTTATTCTTTGACAAGGGTCTTGGTAAGTTGCTGAGACTAGCCTTGAGCTACAATCCCCCTGCCTCAGCCTCCCACCACCACACCCAGCCCTGTCCATCAACTTCTACATGGACTGTCCCTTGTATGCAGACAGCTGCTCGCAGAACCATATTGGCTGGCCCAGACACACTGCCAAACATCAGCTGCAAGGCTGCCAGCGCCTGTGCTCACCTTAGGATGAAAAGGGAGTCTTCCCAGGAGCGGGAATCCCGCCTTGGGGTGGAAGCGGTACTGTTGAAGGCTGACACCCTCCCTTCTGCGTCAGGGTGATGAAGTGCTTTATTTCTATGATCTAATTTAATCCTTATGCAATCCTAGGAGGTTGCTAGACTAATTCCATTAATTAGCACGATTAATTCCATTTTGTAAATTAAGACACAATCTTAGGGAGGCCAATGTCCCAAGGTCACACAGCTAGTGATGAAAGAACTGAAACCCAACCTGACCGTGCCTAAGGCCACAGACAAAGGCTGATCCCTGTGCACCTACGAAAGAGATGGAGGGGGTGGGAGAGATCAGGGAGGAATTCCCGGGGTCAGCCTGGAGTCTCCTGCGGTTGCGTACCGCACTTTAGAAATGCGGCTACCTTGGCTTTACTGCAGAGAGCTAGAGAGGCGGCAGTGCCAGACACCATCACTTCCTGGATAAGCACGGCAGGTTAAAGGCAGCCTTCATGGGGGCATGGGTGCTGTACCTGGGAAGATGCTGCCTGTGACCCAGGAAGAAACAGATGAATGGGGCAAGGGAAGCCACAAGGGTGTGGAGACGCAAAGGCACGGCCAGTCACAGGCGCGGGTGACAGGGAATGGCGTCCCCACCTCCCTCAGCTGCTGCAGTCCCTACTAAAAGACAGGGCCCTTACAGGGATGCTGAGCGAAGTTAGCCCAACCGTGTGGCACTGGCCTTAAGGACAGTAAGAGTAAATGAGAACCATATAAAAAGCCCCTAATATGTGTCCAATAAATGGTATTCTAATAGTCGGTCTGTTGTGATTAACTTCCCCTGGACAGCAGCTTGTGTTCCAAGTGGTCATTTTAGAGTCTGGGGACTGCTTTGGCCCCGACAGAGAATGATAGTCACCATTTTACAAGGCACAGGGACATATGGTTAAACGCAGCTGAAGTGACAGCCCATGAGCTTTTATAGGACTATCGAAGCAGATGCCACCACCCAGTCAGTGGGGCTCAGCACAAGTCACCCCCAGGCCTCTCTCCCCAGCCCTTCAGAGCCACTCCAGGCATCACAAGGTGTGGCTGTGCCTGCACCAAAGTCCAAAAGTAAATTTAAAAGTTCAGATGCATGTGCCCCCTGCAGACCCTTCCAGTCTAATTTAGGGGAGGAGACGCAATATTCAGGCCACAAGGTAAATGGAGCCAATGGACAAATAACAATGGCCATGGAGGAGAGGGTACAGGCAGCCACAGAGGGAGAAGTGTCCCCGGAGGAGCCACCTGCGCCAGGCAGCAGCACAGAACAGGTCTTTCCAGGTGGCAAAGTCCTGAGACCTGCGTTGCACCCTGGGCAACCGGAAGGTGCCACTAACTCAAGACGAAAGAAGGGAAGGAGGGAGAAGGAGAGCGGGCTGACAAGTTCTTCTGGGGACTGGCTGAGGTTTCGCTGGACACCCAGGGGCAGACGGCAGACCAAGGTGACAGTGCAGAGAAGGAAAAGTATCAGGGAAGGAGCAGCAGGAGATGAAGAAGCCACAGCACCCCCTGCAGGGAGACACGCAAGAGCCGGAGGCCACACAGGGCACCAGCACATGAGGGGTGGAGCTTCCAGGAGGGGGACGAGGGGCACGGTTGTGCACAGCGACTGGACAGAGAGCTAGAGACAGCCTACAGGGAGGTGAGGACACTTCCCGGGTGCCAGGGAGTCAGGTGCAGTCAAGAATCTGAGCAGCGTCACTCGCCACGACTTCCAGGTGTTGGGGTCCCTATAGGGATGGTGTGAGCACAGAGGGAACTGGATGAACCACACAGCTTAGGAGAAAGTCCCAGAAAGCCGGTCCTGGGGGATACAGTTGTGACAGCCAAGGGCTTGGGGTCGTTGAGATTTGGAGAGAACCAGACTGTGTGGGGGAGGGAGCACACGCCCAAAGCACCTCGAAGCCAGCGAGTGTGCACGCTCACCTAGTGACACAGGACCTGCAGCTCCCCCAAAGAGAGCACTTGGAAAGGTCGCGCCTGTCACCCGAGGTCCGCTGTCACCCTTCACAGATGAAACCATGCTTGACCATGATAAGAAGAGTGAGAAAAACATTCCACGCGGTTTTCTTTCTCCTCACCAGCGAACTCAGAGAAGAAAACAAAAACCCATTTCCGCAAAGGTAAACGCTTTCCTTCCAGTGGTGGATGAAATTCAATGTTAAATTGGCCCCGCGCCATCTGGGAATCCTTGTTTCTTACAATTCCGATAAACACGGTTTGGGGCAGTCAAGACGGAAGGAGCAAACACTGCCGTGACCACAAGGGGCAGGCAAGGGAGATCCGTCTGCTCCTTCTCCAGGCAAGGCGGGTAAGTGGGGACCAAAGCAAGACCTGTTGCGCAGTTCTCTCCTGGGCCCCCACTTCCAGCAATATCGGAGTAAATGGTCCACGCAGACCCTTGTCTCAGCCTGAGGAAGGGTTCACCTGGGATGCTCAACTCTGCTGCTTCCAAAACCAACACAGGAGCTGGAGGCCACAGATGCGTGGGCCCAGGAAGGGGCCACGCTGCCCAGGGATGAACCAAGCTGGCGGGTCCAAGGTGGCGGACCAGGTATGGAGGCTCAGATGAATCACTCCAAGCTCAAGTGAATATTTCTATACACTCTGGCCACCAAGAGTGGTCCAAGAACTTGCATCTCTAACAAGCTCTCAGGGACAGGGGTCCTGGTGGACACATGCTGGGGAGCTCTGTTCAGCACGCCCCCTGCCAGAGATGAATGAGCCCGGATCTTCATCAACTTGCCCCCCTGTGTGGAATAAGGTGCTACCGAGCTCAGCAGGTGTCCCACCGTCCCATCTTGGCCTTTCCCAATGCCTGGGCCCGTCTTGTCCTGTCTTGGCTGAGACACTGGACCCCTCAGAGATGACCTCATCCTGAATGGTGAGGGTTTGTCATGCTGTTTCCAGGACGAGGATCCCAATGGCTGGCCACATCTGCATGGAACAGTCTCACGCCAGGGGAGCAGCCGGCTCCTGCTCTCCATCTGACCATCTCTGCTTCTAATCCAGTAGTCTCCTCCTGTGCAAGGGGTGTGGGTTCCAAGACCCCAGTGGATGCCTGGAACCGAGGACTGTGCTAACCTAAACCAAGGGCTACTCAAGCACAAGCATTGCGAAACTGTGAGTCCATCTGGGAACTAGAACAGCTATTAGGTGACTAACGGGTGGGTAGGGCATACAGCAAGGACACACTGGAAAAGGCGTGGCTCACATCCTGGGAGGCACAGGGCAGGACTGCAACTCAGAAGGTGCACAATTAGGAACATAGGGATTATTTCTGGAATTTTCCATTTAATATTTTTGAATGGAGGTAGACTGCAGGAAACAAACTGTAGACAGCAAAAATGCAGATGAGGGGCGATCACAGTGCCACTAACAGTAACCCTACGTTGTTCCTTCGTTGCTGTTGGCATCTGGGCTACCCCTACTGCCACTCTCACCGCTAACACCTCTCGCTACCACAGCTATTGAGGTTCGGCATCTGCTCGCTGGGAATGCATGGGTTGTGACAGCTGGGGACGAGAATATAGCACATATGGCATGTTCCAGTTAAAAAACTAAACATCAAGGCCTGCCTCTGAGTTAGCATTGCTCCCAGCGGGCCTTGCCTGGGAGCCCTCCTCTCCAGGCCTCCTACCTTGGTGGGCCTCCGGCGGGTGAGCAGCAGCCCGATGAGTCTCCTGCAAACCCCGAAAGTCTCAGCAGCACCCGTCAGTTGGTTCTTACTGTTACAGAGTACACATAACAGAAATTTGCGTTTGGGCCATTTTGAAATACACAGCTCAGGGCACCAAGTACGTTGGCAATGTTGTATGACCTTCACCACCACCTAGCTCCACAGCTGTCACTCCAGCCACAACCTGTACTGTGTTACGCAGCTACTCCCCATTCTCCCTGCCCAGCCCCCAAACGTGCTGCTCCGTGAACTGGTCTATTCCGGATGCTTCACTAAAATGGAGCAGTGCAGGGTGGTTTCTTGTGTGTATGGCCCTTCATCAATCCTGAAGGTGGGGAGGGTGAGGTGGTGTGTGTGTGTGTGTGTGTGCGCGTGCGTGTGAGAGAGAGAGAGAGAGAGAGAGAGAGAGGGATTGATTTAAAATCCTAGGCCTTGTTTAAGATTGGATTCCAGATTCTGGGGCCAGCTGGTTCAATCCCCATCTTGGTAACTGGTTGACTAGGCTCTGTCCCCAACGCACACACTGGTCAGCTATCACCTACCCTGGCTTCCTGATGGCCGCTTTCTCCCAGGGAGGATCCTTGCTCCGTCACAAAAGCTACCCTTGTCTCGAAGTGTCTGGAAGAGTCCTCCTCCCAGCCTGCCCTGTCTGAGCTCCTCCAGAGGCACCAGGAGGGGAGGACCCAGCCCTTGTGTCTTGCTCATGCCCCAGGTCCCCCCACGACACTGGCCTCTGCTGCATCCCTGTGGGAACCCCCAGTTCACTGGCCTATGATGGTTAGGTCAGGAAAATGTGGTCTTCGACACAGGGCAGCAGCATGGATCAGAACACTCGACTTTCCCGAAGCATCTTTTTTGTTCTAAGAACTCTTCATGTTTTCTATATGTGAGAATCAGCTTTGAAAGAGCATAGAAAATAGACTTAAAACACCTGGATTTCCAGGTGTGCCTCAAAAGACGCTTCTGCCTAAAATAACCAGCCAACAAAATGTATAACAGTAGCTACCAAAGACCAGTAACAAGATGTTGAAACTGAAAAAGAAAGGTGGGGGGAGGCCTGGTGACATCCTGGTCACCTGACAGGCAGGTTTCTTCTCTGCCAAATGGGGACAGAAAGTGGCAGGGAAGAATTTGGGTTTCGTGAGAGTCTGAGTTCATACGATTGGAGGGAATCAGCTTTTGAAAAAGGAAAACGAAACGTGTTTCGGAAAATTTGACAAGATGTGTGCACACAGCTAGGGGCTTGGATGGCCTCGAAGATGCCCATCCTCTCTGCCGGAGATCACTGCTTTCCAGACATTTCAAATACTAAGCTTGTCTGAATCTATAATGAAGAATTTATATCTCCAAACTGCTAACCAAGCTGACTAAAAACGTCAGCGGATCCCCCAGCTCCGATCGGGATTCAGAGTAGATGCTCTTCATGATGGGACCGGGCTGTCCCACAGGCCTGTTACATCCCACGAGTTTGTTCTGATGCTGACTGCTGTGTGCTGTTGTAGCCACTGCACCTGGATCAACCCTTTCTACCCTCTGCATGACTCTCTAAGGGCATTATTAGCCCTGCTTCATGGATGGTAAAACCGAGGCACAGAGAGGTAACTATGTCTGAATGTCTCCCCAACTCTCGTAAGATGGATTCTAATGCCCCAATGTGGCGGTATTAAGAGGAGGGACGTCTGGAAGATTAGGTGATGGGGTCCCAAGTCTCAGGTCTGTGCCCTTGTGAAAGAGGCCCAAAGAAACTTCTTGGTCCCTTCCACTGTGTAAGGACACCAAGGAGGACCAGGCCTTCTCGGATCAGATCTGCCCTATCTTGGACTTCCAGAGCCATGAAGGACATATTGCTCTCTATTACTGCCCAGTCTGAGGTATTTTGTCACAGCAGCCTGAAGGGACCAAGGCGGGCAGCAAGTGACTTTCGCAAGGCCACAGTCTGTGATTGACGCGGCTGCACAGGTCGTTCAGCCTCTGCTTCCTGTGGCTATGCCGTCGTGAAGTCTCAGTTGCGTCTGCCGGTGTGACCCTGTTGAGGCCTGGCCTGGGCATGTCCTGAGAACCGGCTCCTTCCAGTAGCCCTGAAGCACCCTGCACCCTCACTGTAGGCCACCAGTACGCACCGTCTGTTCCACTGTGTGGGCTGTGAATGGAGCACAAAGCCCCCAAACAAGGAACCCGTTCTGCTCTCCACCTGCTTCCATCGTCACCCATCCTGATGGGGAAGGCAAGAGGCCAGGGCCAAAGCCCACGTGCATGGGAAGCTGGTCAGGATGTGGACTCGGGGCGCCATGCCCCTTTCAAGGCTGCCTCGTACTGAGGCGGGCAATGCTCTCCAGGGCAGAGGCCCCTGGCCAGCCCACAGGGTTTCAGCAGGTGGGACAGAGCATCCAGGGAACCCGATGGCTTGAAGTCTAACTCTGAGGGAGCCGCAGTGGGACGAAGCCAGGCATCCTGTGATGCACCTGGCTGCCACAGTGGTGCTGTCTGTTCCTGAAATCCTGGGCAGCAGAGCTGCCTCGCCAAGGAGGCAGGCAGGGACACAGGTGCGGCCACAGGGCAGGAGGGGGAGTGCTGTGTTATCCTCTGAGCAGCCCTCAGCTTTGCAGGCTTCAACGATGCACTTGCTGACGACCAGGAGGGGCGAGGAAGAGGAAGAGCGGAGGAGGCTTCAGAGGACTGCTGTCCCTGTGTGGGAGGCATCCTAAGGGCGGTTCCACAGTGAGATCAAAGCAAGGACAAAAGAGGGCAAAGAGACTGAAAAGAAACGCGAGGTGCAACTCACCAAAGTGTCACACCGCACAGAGAGCAGCGAGCCCGCCCTCAAGTCCTTTGCAAAGAAATTTCCTCCGCTGCTTCCTGCATTCAGATCTCTCCATTCAAAAGATAAACATGAGTGGCCCAAACCAACAGGAAAACATCGCAGTGCGTGCCAGTGGGACCCCACGTTGACTCCCCTAGCTTGCCCAGGTGAGCCTGGCTCGCGCTGCGGATTCTGTGAATTGACGGGGCCGAGTTTGTGCACAGGCCGGAGCGTGTTTTTCTTTCATTACGTTTCTCATTTACTGTGATATTGATTCTGAATGCTCCGAAGCTGGCAAATATCTTCCCTGAAATAGCAAGAGTCACAGTCATTAAGGAGAGGGAAGGACAGAAAAGGCACGCCAAGCCCTCCAGAGGGCAGGGTGCATCGTGGCGCCTGGGCACTGCTTCCCCGAAGTTTCTTCAACACATCTGCGGCCAGGAACGGGACCATAGAAGCCAGTCCTGGGGCCAGCACCCCCTCTACTAGCTGTGAGGCCTCTGGATTCAGACCCTGGATTCTTCAAGGTCAATGGCAGACATATCCTAGGCACGATCAAAGCACTCACGAGGGCCTACAGAAACCGTGTGAGCGTAGTCAGGAGGTGAGGCAAGCTCCGAATGCGGCCGCAGAACTCTGGAGACAGAACAGCTGCAGCACGGGCAGCAGCCAATTAGAGGCCACAGAGGGACCTTGCGGGGGGACAGGTGCTGCTTTGAACCCAAACCTCTTCAGCACTGGCACAGGCTGGCGATCCTGCGGGGCAGACCCGCTCAGCTCGCTCAGCTCGAGACCTAGCACTCAGCACCTCTGTAACTCTCAGCAACTGTGAAGTTTGAATTTTGCACAGAGCTGCATACAGGTGTGAACACAGCAAGAAGACTTGCAGAACAGAAGGAAAACCTGGGAAGGGTGTGGGAGGGACCCAGCTGCAGCTAGAAGAACAGGGAAGTGGCAGGAAGGGGGTGGAGGCTGCAGCTGGAGGCCAGCTGTCGAGCCTCAACTCTGCCTCCTCACCGTGCAGCCGCAGCTATGGCACCTGCCTGTCCACACTTGGACTCGTCTTTGAGAGTGGGTAGAATGACTCCCCCCGTCTCAGAGGGTGTCGCCAAGACCCGAGGAGATGAGTGCTCAGACAGCAACGCGGTCCACACCAGGGGGGTGGGGGCCATGGCCTGCCACGCACGCCGTGCCTTCACGCAGGTGGCGTGCTGGTCTCCGGGGACGGCCCTCCCAGACCCCAGAGCACAGCTGGAGGGCCGTGCCCCAGCAAGCTGAGCAGAGCACACTGCTTAAGTGTTTTAAAGACACGCATGTCAGTGTTGGCTCAACTAGCCACCCCGCTTTTCAAGGGAATGAGATTAAAGCTTGAACAGCTGCTCTTCAGGTAGGGGTCACTGGGCACCCCCAGCGCTGGCTCCTGGGCTCCGGCTCTCCCCATCCTGGGCCGAGATGAAGTTTCTGTCCTTTTCTCTATTCCTCCTGCCCTTCAGCTGCACAGAGAATGAGTCAGACCTGCCTGGTCACTGCTGCCCACTGAGGACGGCTCCTCCTGGGTCCTGTGATCCACAGGGTCCTCCATCACTGCCTGGGACTCTCCCTGCATTATCACAGGTCGAATCCCCTGCGTAGGATTCTTGCACACTCCCGGGCTCCTCCCCCTCTACACCTCCACCTGGGCACTTCCTCCCGCTGCTGTTTCCTCCCAGTCCAAATTCTCCCCGGCCCAATTCACACGCATGCCCTTCACAAATTCTACATCACGTTCCCCAATCTGCGGGGAAGGCCAGGTGTGTCCTCACGATGTGTCCACTGTCCATGCCATCCCTGTTTGCATTAGAAGTCCGGGTACCCCGCACCCTGCCCCACACCCAATTCGCTGTCCGGAGTGCTGCCCAATGGTTACACGGGTGTGGACACGCTGCCCCTGAATGTGCCCTCCTGGCCATAGTCAGAGGCCATAGTCTAAGGAGGGGTCTGTCCCAGACTGGAACCCACTTCCTTTCTCTGCAGAAAGGAGCCAAAAGCTGAAGCTGTAAGTTCTAAACTTTGGGCCCCCCCAGTCGGTGAGGAATGAGGGGTAGAGGCAGAACCTCTCCTGGGTCTGACTGACCCTCCTGCCGTCCTGTGTCACTGGGTTCCACCTGATGGGAACTCAGGATCTCACACCAGTGCAAAATTTTCAACACACCTTTGGGACTGTCTCCCGGTTCTGCTGGAATCGAGTGCCACAGAAATGTGGTCCCTGAGGCCAAAGCAGAAGCTGTTCACATAAATGGAATAAATGACGGAGAAGGAGCCTTCGAACAAGCACCAAGCACGGGAGCCACTTGTTCCTGAGAGATGAGAGGGATTTTTACATATGCAGCCATACGTAAGTGCTCACAGCCACCTGATCTGTAAAAGCACTCAGGCAAAGCAGAGCAAATGTCCCCAAGAGGGGACAGCTCCACCACCAACACCTGGAGCACATGACAAACAAAAACCAGCAGCGAAGCGTCGCACACGGCACTGGGCTGGAATCGAGGGAATCATGCGGAGGACACAGCCCACGCCGAAGGCTGAGCACCGGACGGGTCAGTGTGCGCAACACCTGAGACACCAAGACTGCGGGGAGAGCAGATGCGCGGTGGCCATCCACGCAGGGACGGCGGGGACACCCGCGTCGACAGCAAGTACACTGAGCAGGATCTCCTCTCTCCCCGTCTCTCTCACACACACACAGACACGTCCACGCGCAGAGCTGGTGGAACCAGAACGAGCTCTTCCGACCGTACCCACGGCCATTTCCTGGTTCGGAAGGCGTACTCGAATTTTGTGAGATGTCCCCACGGGGGAACCTGAGGGCTCCACGATTCCCTTGTTCTCTGTAGCTTCCTATAACAGGGTTGGTGGCTGTTTTGGGAGCCGGCTAGCACAGGAAGTTCTGGTGGAGTCCCTGCCTTATCTCTAGGGCGGAGGTGTGTGCTGACCTCAGCCCAAAGCACAGAGAAATGCAAGCGTGAACCCTGCTTGTGATCACACACCACAGACCAGAGGCCCTCACACGCTGCCATCTGGCTGGGGGCAAAGCAAGAATCATGTCTGCTAAGGAGGGCTGTTTACAGCGGGGACAGGCAGGGGGCATTCTAGGAAGAGCCCGCCACGCATGCATACTTCTCTCTCTGGGAGCCCACACCAGGAAGAAGAGCCACAACGCCCAGGAGGAGTCTTCTCCAGGGGTTCTAAGCTTCCACTCAATGGAGGTTCCACCCTGAGCCATTCTGCTTTTGACCAGCAAATGCAGCCAAGCGAGAGAAGGTGCGGGTCTCATTCCACAGGGGACGTTGGTGACCAGGCATATGGCTGTGCAGACCACCAAGCAGCCAGCTGACGATTACTGCGGAGTGTTAGTCAGCTTCCGTCACTCAAGGCATGCCTGACATCAGCTCATGACGGGAAGGAACTGGCCCACAGCTGTGGAGGTTCCAGCCTGTAATCGAGGGGCCCCACCGCTTTGGGTCTGCGTCCAGGTGGCACATTGTGGCAGCGGTGTATGGCAGAGCAAAACCGCTCACCTGTGGTCAGAATGCAAAGAAGGAGAGAAGAGGGAAGAGATCGGGCCTCCTGTTCCCCCAAGGATGTCCCTCAAAGGCCGAGGCCTCCTCTCCCGCCCCGTGACTCCCTCAAGGTCCTGAGGCCTCCTCTCCCCCCCAGGGCAGCTCTCAAAGGTCCTGAGGCCTCCTCTCCCCCTAGGGCATCCCTCAAGGGCTTAAGGCCTCCCACAGCGGCAAGCCACAGACCAAGCCCCCTACACGTGGGCCTTGGGGCTCATCCAGATCTAAACCACAGCAGACGGGTTCCCAGGTCTCCACCAAGGTAGCTAACGTGCTGAGGCCAAAATATGCACAATGATGCCAAACAAAGAAGCTTCCAGAATGATGCCACAGGAAGCAGGGAAAAGTTATGCAGCAGTCACTGTGCTGAGTGGGGATCCAGGCCCTGGGTGCAGGAGCCATCACTTTTGCCATCAAGCATCTCATGGTTCAGGGATGGAGAGGTAGACTATAAGAGATGAGCCAAGTGACACACAGGGCCAGGGGAGAAGCACGGCCCCCAATGAGGCCACACCTAGGAAATCCAGGAGGGCTTCCTGGTGTGGGTGACTTGTAAGTCGAGTGCCAATGGATGAGCCACAGCCGGCAGATCTGTCACTCCCTGAGTTGTGACAGCAGTCCTCCCGGATCCAGTGGGTACCTGAAATCATGGAGAGAACCCACCCCATTGTACTTCTCTTGTGCATGGAATGGAAGCTATGAAGTTAATTTATAAGTGAGGCACAACAAGGGATTAAGGTGAAGACAACTCATGTGAACGTGGTCTCTCGTGAAATCTTCTATTGTACTGTAGGTCTTAGCAATCTCAGCTTTTAACGTTTTCCTCCCTATTAAGTCAAGGATTTTCACCTTTTCACTTAACGGAAGCGCTGGACAGCTGCTCTTTGGCTGAATCTGCGCTCTGGGGTATGTAAGTACCGTGGTGGTTACTGGTGTACGAGCATTGTGATTCTGAAACTGTCCGATAACCGAGACACCTCTTAGCAGAGCACAGGCAGGTGGCACACACGGGATGGACCCTGGAAAGAGAGATGACTCACGCTGCCCTTGGGTCAGAGACAGATGAGACAACATTTATCAGACTGCTCAGCATTCAGTCTAAATTTCAGGAACTGCTAACATGTGGAGATTGCCATTCGTATCTTCACACCCTGGCTGACCACAGGCAATGGAAACTGCGGAGAGCAAAAATCACAGGTAAGGCTCAGGACACTGAGCCACCTCTCAACCTGGCAACCAAAGCCCTGCACGAAAGAAGCTTCCATTACCTAGGAAACTCCAGACGGGGAGGCCAATGCCCTGGCCAGGACCACAGAGGTCGGTGAACAAAGAGCCCTGACAATACAGCTGTGAAGAGGAGGAGTTTATTTACGGCTCGAGAGTCCAGAGGTCTCAGTTCACAGACGGCCGGCTCCATTCCCCGGGGCTCAAGGTGAGGCAGGAGATCATGCAGGATGAGTGAGAGGGAGGAAGCAGCTGGGGACATGGCGCCAGGAAGCACAGAGAGAGTCCACTCTCCAGGGAGAAAAAAACCAAATAAACCCCAAACACCCCCCAGGGACCCACCTTCTCCAGCCGCAGCCCACCTGCCCACAGTCCCCACCTGCCCACAATCCCCACCTGCCCACAGTCCACCTGCCCACAGTCCACACCTACCCACAGTCTACACCTGCCC